>VXBU01016250.1:39224-53006 GCA_013400315.1 Bombycilla garrulus
GACACAAGGCTCAATTTGCACTTGCCTGGAAGGGTGGACAATACACCTTTATCAGACACTCACATAGGTATAAACATTTCCAATGATTGTACAGGGTGTGCTTGCAAAATATTCAGTCAGTCTCACTTCCTCTGAACGTGTAATTATGTAATATTCTAATTGCAGGAGATACCACCACCACCACCACTGCCTCTGAAAAAGGGGCAAAGCAGCAAGAGTAGTGTGGCAGAAGCTGAGATTACACCTGAGGAATATCAAGGCCAAACTGGCCCTGATGGACCAAAGACATTTTTATTACTCAACTCAACTGCATTTAAAGCAACAGAACAGAGGTACTCTGAATGGGAAAAGGTACTTTTGTCATTACTCAAATTTCACACATGCCTTGAGCAACTAAGGGGTAACTCATCAAGGCCAGCTCTGCTGAGACTTGTAGTGTTTTATCTTTCCAGGAACATTACCGGGAATTGTGCCAGCACATCCCACTGAAGATACTTATCAAAGAACTGCTTAACATTTTTGTAGGAGCAATCATTGCCAGCAGGAACCAAATTTGTTTCACACATCAACAAGCTCGACCCACAGGGTTGAAACCCTCGCTTCTTTTGTTTATGCTAATCAATATGGTAACCATATGCATTCTGCACTACACACACTTCTCTCTTGTGGGTGTAATTTACTGCGGCAGCAATTACAAAGGAAGGTGGCAATCAAAAGGTAACCTGGGATAATACAAAAGGGAATTCCACTTCTAGCAACTAGACAACAGTAGCAACTATTAATTTTCCTTTATGACCCCACCAACTTTAAACCACTGTTTTTGTTGTAACAGTACATTGCACGTCAGTATATACCATACACCCAATCATTGTGTCAGGATTAAATCCCAATGGAGATGCACGCTAGCCCCTAAAGCACAGAGTATGGGCCTGATGGAATGGATGTGCTTGTGTGAGAACCCCTTGTGATTTTCTATTTGTAGACAACATTACTGTACGTACAACTACCCTAATATTTGACATTATGGGATATGATTTTACTTATTCAGCTCCTCTTATATCTTACCAACTGTTATGATTTAATTATACACTGACTTAAGACCAGTAGCTTATTCCTACGGAATGAATCTCACTTGGATGTTGTCATGATCCACTTTAACATCAAGGCGGAAATCATAATGGTTCGAAGGGTCTCAAGGTGCAAAAATAAGAGGCAAACAAGCAAGGGACTATAATTTCAACAAAAAAACGAAGCACTTTATTTAGTGCTGATCAACTCAATTATGCAATAGAGGAGAGAGAAAGAGAGCAAAGTAGTGAGAAAAAGAGAGAGAGAGGATGGGATATAGCTACCAACGGCAAGATGAAGTTCTCGTGGCCCAGCCAATAGACGCGTCTTCTTCCGTGGGGAGATCTCGCTCAAGAGTCCCTTCAGAGAGTCACAGTTTTAAATCTTTTTCCAAGGTGAGTGGCATTTGGCCAAAAGGCAGGGAGATTTATGGCCTATTGTGAGCAGGCCCATAGCTGATCAGCATCAGGTATGTGCTGTACCGTGGCGGTGAACATACGCACTGTACCTACAGCCGTTCTGCCCGAAGCACTGTACTGCAGCAGCAAACATCTCCCCCCTCAGCCAGGCCAGAGTCTGTCTTGTGGGGTTTGTCCCAGTCTCTGTCCCGACGATCGGGAGGCAAAACAAGATCTTCGGGCCGACCCTTACAGATGTGAAAAATGGTATTGAAGGAAGCTTGGGAAAACTGACAGAAAATTTTGATTACCATTCATCTGGATGTAGAAAAATCCACTGGGTGATGGAGCAACCAAAGAATGACAGAGAACACCGTTGTTGGGATATTTTGTTTGGATGGTCACCAAGAGCAACTGAAGTTCTTAATACAATGTTGCACCCTGAAATTGTCCTTCTGATATTAACCTTTTTGCCTTTTATTTTGTAATCAGATTGTATATTAAAGTGTGGGGGATTATAAAGACATTAACCCCCAAATTCAGAGATAGCTTATATACCTTTTCCTCTTTCTCTCTCTCCCTTTCTCTACTTCTTTTTCAGTCCAAGTCCATATTGATGTGGTGGTGGTGCACAAGCCCAGATGATAAGGTGTCTCAAACACCAATAACCAGATAGCCATGGAGCCAACCAAGGACTCTTGGTAAGAAGGCACTGTGAGAAAAAACAGGCTGTGGCTAGAGAAGGTGCATGCAGAGGTAGACAGCCCACTTTTACTCTCTCCTGGAGACAAGCACAACACAGTACAGTGCAAACACAGGAATGGGGTTACAAAGTGAGCGTGGTCTGTTGACCAAAGGCTGACCCAGAAGCAGTGAGCACTGGTTCGATCAAAGGCCTCATCCAGGAAGAACTCAATGGACAGATTACATATATTAATACATGCGAGAGATGTTACGAATTTATAATAAAGCCATAAGACATTTGCACAAATTCAGGTGAAAGTCATCTACCACTGCATTAACCTGAGTATGACTGATATCAAACTTGTGAATTACCTCAGCCCTACATGTGTGGATACCAGCTGAGTCCTGCCTGTGCTGAGGGAGTGTATCTCATCTATCTGTGCTCCTGTGTGCAGGACTGTAGACCAGGTAATGGAGGGGAGGAGAAGGAAGAGGTGAGGTTATAGGCTGTTCCCAGACGTTGTTGTTCCCTTCACAATTGTTTCCAAACTTTGGAACCATGTTCTTCCTCATGACTTTGGCTATTGAGTAGCCAGGGATGACTTTATCAGCTTCAAGGGAGTTGAACCCTCTTCTTCCTCCACCATTTTACCTAAGCAATATGGAAAATAGGCCAGAAAATGAAAGATGACTCAGAGGACAAGGCTTGGATGCAAAAGTACTTTATTGAGTCTAAAGAAAAGGATGTGGCATACAGAGAGCACCAGGAGCAGCCACTAAGATGCAGTGGAGCTCCTGCAGGGTGCCCATCTGCCTGCCCAAAAGATGAAGGGAGGGCAACAGGTTCCCTTGGGCTGGCCTGGGGACACATGGAAAGCACAGAAAGAAGATGGAATAGTAGGAGAAAGAAAAATCGTCCTAAACCTGTAAATAGAATGTCCAGAATCTCTATCTCCTGCCCAGAATCATGTTCTGCCCAGAACCATGTTCTGAGGTCTTGGAGGTTGCTGCCCGAGGATGTTGCCAGCAGATCTAGCAGGGACGACACCTGCTGCCACCATAGCAGTTGGTGATGCAGGAGAGGTCAAAGCCCCCAGAGCTGATGGGCACTCCGCCACAGCTGAGGATGTTGCCAACGGCAGCGGAGGTGGAGGATCCCACCACGGTGTTCTGTGGGAAGGAGCTGAGGATGGGGCCAGGCAGGGTCACCAGCACAGCAGGCGGCTCAATGGCCACGTGGGAGCTCTGGCACTGCCTGACACAGCACTCATTGCAGCTGTTGGCCAGTGGGCAGGGGCCACAGGGCTGGCAGCAAGGGTTGCAGGACATGGCTCGGGGTCACAGGTGCACCTGGCACAGAGGGCAGGGAGAAGCACAAAGTGAGGACACAGGAGAAGAAGCACTGCACCCAAACACCCTGCAGCCCAGGTCAACTCCTGGCCCACGTTGCACTGCCCAGCTCAAAGCCCAGGAGCCACCTCAGCCAAGTACCAGCCTCTCTCTGCCTGCACAAGATCTTCTCTCCCCTGCCCTCTCCCCGCAGAAGCAGCTCCCAGCCCTGTGTTATTACAGCACCTCTCAGCTGAGACCTACAGCTGGAAACAGCTGGTGTGGAAGTAGGAGGGGAAGAAGAGGCTTCCCACTCACCTGATTCCTGAAGAGGAGGAGGTGAGAGAAGTGGATGAGAGAGCAGAGACTTGGGCTCCCTTTTATAGCAGTCCTGCCCTGCCTCAGGCTCAGAGGCAGCTTAGTGGAAGTCATAATTTTCTGACCATCTCATGTCAAATGAAGACAATCCCAGCTAATGGTAGAGGCTGTGTTTTGGTTTCCTGCGCTGCTGCCTTTTCATTTCCTGGCTTCTGCCACGTGCTGTCCTATATGAAGGGTCATTTCTAAAAGTGCCAGGATGAGAGCATCAGGGATTTCAGGGCATAAATACATCAGTGGTCAAAGAAGGTTTAGATCAAGGGCTATTGGCATCCCATGTGAGCAGGTGATTTGTACCTCTGTCATTCCTCTGGACTTCTCTGGTGGCTAGAAATCAATGCTGCTCTTGTGCTTCTTGTACACATGCCCAAGGTCTGCATGTGACATGACACATTTTTTCTTTTGCTTCCTTCATCACTCTGTGATCAACACTCAGTGTTGTACTCAGGTGGGCTTCTGCTGGGAGGGTTTGACCCTAGTGCTGTACTGATTACTCAGAAAGATTGTGCGGTCTCATTGACCTCATCCCATCTCTGTGCACTCTCTGTTAGGTCCTCTGTCCTTCTGTGGTGCACCTGTGTCTGTTCTGCCAGTGTGAAGGTGCCATGCAGAGCACATATATTACTGTGGACTTGTGAGACCTTCATCCTGAAAGCATGTGCACATCATGGTGGAGGACTCTCCCTTGTTGTGTCCTTGAGCCTCTCAGTGTTGCCAGCTGCCCTTGACAGAAGGAGACAATTTACAGCTGAATGGTGCTGCCTTCAACCTTGCAAAGAAGTTTCCAGAGAACTGAAATGCAGCCTCTATCTCCTGCACCCTCCATTTTTTGCATTATGTTGTGGTAGAAACACCAAGAATGTCTGTCTGCTTCTGCAGGCTGTAATCCCTAGATTCTGGTGTAAGGTTGCTGGTGACAGGAAAGGGACATAGGTTCTCTGTGTCCAGACCAGTGCCTGATACACTTCTACAGTTCATCAGCCTGGTTCTGAGTGAGGTAGGGCTGAAACCTCCCAGCAAATGGGTATTGGACTTGACCCATGCTCAGGTGTTGCTCTGCTGAGACGTGTAGGACAGTTGGACCAACCCAACATAAGGGTTGCATAGCTGAGTGCTTCTCTCTTTCCTTTGGTGGGCTTGCTGAGATTTTTGCCAGGCGGTTCTGCCGGGAGGCTCCAGCCAGAACCAACTCCTCTTCTTATTAGGGCAGCTTTCAAGATTAGATCCTAGTGCTTGTAATCTGAGTTAGATCTCCAGATGTGACACACCTGTGCCTGTATCTGGCCAGGACCCCATTGCTCTGAATTTGGACTTTGATACGCATCTAACTTCCCAACTTGACCTGGGACCTCTCATGTCCTCTCATGTCCCATCACATGTGGTGGTGGCTAAACATTGCTAAACCCTGGTTATTGTCATGGGACCTCATCCTGACATCATCTGATGATGTTAACATTAAGGAAATCACCATAATAACCTACATGTGTTTCATTTTCTAAAGGAACTACCAAAGACATTGGATGACTTGGATGGCTGAATTTTTAGAGTATTTCTTCCGAATCTTTAAGCATGACTAGTAATAGAATTTTTCTTGAGAATATTCAAAGGTTTTTTTCTGCTTCCTATCTGTTCCAGCAGGAACAGTCTCCTTCTCCCATTGTTTTCCCGTCAGAGGACTGTGGGAAGTGATATCAATTGGCCCTTGTACTTGTCTACCTGGATACCAGTGTCAGGTTTACAGCTTTGCTTTTCCCAGCCTTCCATCCCTCACTGCCCCTCTCTCCCAGCCCAACTACTCTTCATGTTTCTCAGAAAGGACAGTGTAGAAAATCTCAACTGTCTTTGTAGTCCCAAATTTCTGAGGTTCAAGTACCAAAGGCTGTTTCCCATGCCCTGCAGGCCACAGGAGAGGTGGGAGCTCAGAGGAGTGGCATGCTACAGTGATCCCTTTCTTGTGAGCAACTGGGGTTATTGCATCAGGGAAAAGAGAAAGGTGATGAGAGAACATCCACCATGCATTTGTTACTCTCCTGAGCCCCAGGATAGCATTACACTTCCCATTTCAGTGGTGATAAGATAAAATGTTTTCATAGAATGGTTTGTGTTTGAAAAGACCTTAAATATAACTTAGTTCCAACCCCCTGCTATGGGCAGAGGCACTTTCCACTAGATCAGGTTGATTCAAGCTCCGTCCAAGATGACTTTGAACACTTTTGGGGACAGGACAGCCACAGCTTCTCTGGACAACCTCTTCCAGAGCCTTACCATCATCACAGTAAATAATTTCTTCTTAATATTTAATTTAAAACTTGGGGTTTTTTCAGTTTAAAGCCATTCCCCTTTATCTTACCACTACATCCTCGCATAAAGGTTCTCTCTAGCTTTCTTTAAGTACTAAAAGGTGCTATAAATCTCTTCAGAGCCTTTTCTTTTCTGGGATGAACAACCCCAACTCTCTGAACCTGTCTTTGTAACAGAGGTGTTCCAGCCCTCTCATCATCTTCACAGGCCTCTTCTGGACCCTTTCCAGCAGGTCCAAATCCTTCCTTTGGGCCTTTTATATTGGNGTGCTATAAATCTCTTCAGAGCCTTTTCTTTTCTGGGATGAACAACCCCAACTCTCTGAACCTGTCTTTGTAACAGAGGTGTTCCAGCCCTCTCATCATCTTCACAGGCCTCTCCTGGACCCTTTCCAGCAGGTCCAAATCCTTCCTTTGGGCCTTTTATATTGGGGGTCCCAGAGATGGAAGCAGTACACCAGGTGGGGTCTCATGAGAGGGAACCAGAGGTGAAATACAGCTTCCCTTAGCCTGCTGCTCACACTTCTTTTGATGCAACCCAGAATATGGTCAGTTTTTGGGCTGCAAGCACGCATTGCCTGGTCATGTCAAGTTTCTTGTGCACCAAAACCCAGGGTCCTTCTTTGCAGGGCAGATCTCAATCCATTCCCCACCCATGCTGCATTTTTCCTTGGTCCTGCCCTGAACCCAGATGCAAAACTTTTCATATGACCTTCTTGGACTTCATAGGTTTTGCACAGGCCCAGGTCTCAAAGTCCATCAAGGTCCCTATCCTCTCTATGGAGCATCTTCAGTGATGTCTGTAAAGGTGAGCCAGCCTTGCCTCAGGAATTTGTCAAATCCAGAAGGGACAGATTTCCATCCATTCCCACATCAGGCTTGTTTCCCTGAAGACAAAGCAACAGCTTTACTTGACAATATGGTAAATTAATTTCATGTTTTCATGAATGAATTAATTGCTGCAGAGGAGTACTCAGCCAGTTGGTGTCCCACCATAACTTTAGCTCTCTTGATCACAAACAATAGCAGATCTCAAGTGCAGGAATTGAGAGACATGGACAATACTATGCAAGCAAAGCCATTTTGTTACACTAGAGCATCAGTATTTGTAAGTCACTACGTTCTGTACAAAATTTTCCTCTTGGACCCCTTTCCTCCTGTTCCCTTAGTAACACAATCTTCTCGGCTATCATTCTTGCACTAGTAATGTCCTTGTTATATTCTTTCGCCAGCAATGTCCATGCTATATTCTTTCATCAGAGGGTCAGAGTGACCAGACATGATGTCTTCACTTTTGATCTTGCCTTGAGTTTATCTCTCCCACAGCTTCCACTGCTCCAGGGCCAAGATGTCTGAGGCACTACCTAGTTCAGCTTCTGTAACTGTCTGATCATCCATACTCAACCAGTGTTCTCTCCTCTTCCCAATGACATGTGATAAAACCTCCACCTATGATCTACCGTATAGAAAGAACTGGATTTATTTTGTGTGGAGAAAAGGAGGCCAAGGGGAAAGTTTATCACTCTAACACTACCTCGAAGGAGGCTGTAGCAAGGTGGGTGTTAGTCTCTGCTCCCAAGTAACAAGTGATAGGACAGGAGGAATTGGCCTCAAGTTACACCAGGCGAGATTTAGATTGGATATTAGAGAAAAATTCTTCCCTGAAAGATTATCAAGCATTGGAACACACTTTTGAGGGAGGTGGTTGAGTCATCACTCCTGGAGGTGATTTCAAAGTATAGATGTGGCACATGGGAGCATGGGGTAGTGGTAGAGTGAGCAGTGTTAGGTTTATGGTTGGACTTGGTGATCTTGAAGGCATTTTCGTGATTCTGTGACTGTGCAGCTATCAGGAGTCTTGGACATTTGAATTAGACAATTAAGAATGAGACAACTAAAAAGTCAGTGCAACCAGGAATTGCCACACATAAAATGAACCTTTTCTTCTCCATGTATCATTTAATCCTGGTGAAGAATGGCCTTCTTGTTGTCCCTGCATGAAGCAATCAGTACCTGCAGACCTTACTGCATTTCTTCTTCATTATCTTTCCTTCGTGAAGATCTGACACTCCTCCAGTGTTGCATCAAAGCTGATAGAGACATTCCTTGTCACCAGGAAAGCCATTGCTTCCTGCAAGCCCTGGTCAAATGTACATTGGGTTTGTGGTCATTCTTCAGGTGGTTCTGCTGACTGGCCCACCTGCACCCAGAAAAGCCATCACTTAATCCATGTCCCCTGATGTGGCCTCTTCTGATCCTGATCCAACAGCTGCTCCTACCCCATTGGGTGTATGAAAGAAAAGCAAAGACTTGGAGAACCTGTGCTGTGAGGAAAGACTGAAGGAGTGTAGCCTTGTCTACCTGGAGAACAGTATTTTAGTGATTAAAGGGGATCTACTGGGACAGCCATAGCTAGTCTACAGCTGCACAAGATAATTGGCCTAACAGTCACCAACTCAACTAGCCTAGTTTGTTAGAGAACAAGGAGTAAACAAGTCCCCAGGTATGAAAGTGATTTGCTGAATTCAAGTTCAAACAAGGGGACCCCAGCCAATCCCTATGAACCAAGAATGCACCCATATCACTGGGCAGTGATCTGGGCAGCATTAAGACCCTTAACCAATCACGTGTATAAGCACAGGACCTGTAAAAGAGTGTGCTCTCCAATAAACATGGTCTGTTGCTGCATGATCTTGGTGTGTACGTGTCACATGTCTCCATCATCAGCAATAATCTACCAAGAGCACTGAGAGTTTTTCAGCACAAGGACCAACATGGAGGGGCTGTCCATGAGGGTCACACACTGAGTGAGAGGAACTGGAGATGATTTGAGTGCTGGCCAACTGAAACCAGTGCTAGGATCTCAGCAGGAGCAGGTGAAGCCTTGGTTTCTGGACATAGCAAGATGTGCATAGGGGCCAGTAAGATGGAGAAAGATCATATTGCTGCTCTGAACTGAGGGCAGGAGCAGGTGCGGAACCTCACAGGCTTCATGGGACACTCTACCTGTGTCGTTATTCTGAGCTCAGCAGTGCCTTGAAAAGTTCCTTTTCTGCATGTAGGAGACCAGGGATATCTGGGGGATGACATGGATTAGAGCATTACTCCACACTGAAGACAAAGGAGTTTTTTTATCTCATCCCCACTGCTGCCACCCTTTGAACTTGGGGTTTCACTGGTGGCCTCTGTTTGTGCAGTAGTCAAGGATGTCTGCATTACCTCCAGGGGAAAGAGCACAGAGGAAAATCTGCTCCCACCCTCCGCCTTTTTTAACTTTGTACATGAGCAGATTGGAAGAGTTGCCACAGAACAAAGGAGAACTTGAAGGGCAAGGCATGAGAGCACAACAACTTTAATTAAGAAAAGGAGACCACCAGGGGCAGTCACTAAGATGCATTGGAGCTCCTGCATGGTGTCCATCTACAAGCCATGCAGAGGGAGAGAAGGCAAAGTATCCTCACTAGACTGGCCTGGGGAGACACAGAGAGCATGTGGTAAGAAACAGCAGAGGGGAGGAAGCTCTGTCTCCTCACGTGGCAGTCCTTGGGTGTGTGGGCAAGAGGCACAAAAGGGGTGCCCATATCCGGACAACTTGGATGAAAACAAACTGCTCAGAAATTACCCAAGTGAACATCACCCGCCCACAAGGAATGCCAACAGCCCTTGATCTGAGACGTCTGCCTCAAAAATCTTTGAGCCTCTCATCCCAGCACTTACAGAATGAGATTTTCATATAGGAAAGCATGTGGCAGAAGCCAGGAAATGAAAAGGCAGCAGTGCAGGAAATGAGGACACAGCCCCTACCATTAGTTGTGATGGTGCACATGTGACATGAGCTGGTCAGAAAATTACGACTTCGACAAAGCTGCCTCTGGGCCTGAGGCAGGGCAGGACTGCTATAAAAGGGAGCCCAAGTCTCTGCTCTCTCATCCACTACTCTCACCTCCTCCTCCTCAGGAATCAGGTGAGTGGGAAGCCTCTTCTCTTCCTCCTGCCGTGGCTCCAGACCAGTTCTTTCCTGGCTGTAGGTCTCAGCTGAGAGGGGCTGTCATAGCACAGGGCTGGGAGCTGCTTCTGCGGGGAGAGGGCAGGGGAGAGAAGGTCTTGTGCAGGCAGAGAGAGGCTGACACTTGGCTGAGGTGGCTCCTGGGCTTTGAGCTGGGCAGTGCAATGTGGGCCGGGAGGTGCCTTGTCTGCAGGGTGTTTGGTTGCAGTGCTGCTCCTCATGTGTCCTCACTTTGTGCTTCTCTCTGCTCTCTGTACCAGGTGCACCTGTGACCTCCGAGACATGTCCTGCTGCAAGCCCTGCAACCCTTGCTGCCAGCCCTGCGGCCCCACCCCGCTGGCCAACAGCTGCAATGAGTGCTGCGTCAGGCAGTGCCAGAGCTCCCACGTGGTCATTGAGCCGCCTGCTGTGCTGGTGACCCTGCCCGGCCCCATCCTCAGCTCCTTCCCACAGAACACCGCCGTGGGATCCTCGACTTCCGCTGCTGTTGGCAACATCCTCAGCTGTGGTGGAGTGCCCATCAGTTCTGGGGGCCTTGACCTCTCCTGCATCACCAACTGCTATGGTGGCAACAGATGTCGTCCCTGCTAAAGATGCTGCCGGCAAAGTCTTTAGGGAAGAACTTCCAAGACCTCAGAACATGGTTCTGGGCAGGAGATAGAGCTTTGGAACATTGTCTTTACAGCTTCAAGCTATTGTTTCCTTCTTCCACATTTTTTTTCTCTTTCCTTTGCTGTCAGTGTCTCCCTAGGCCAGTCTAGTGGGAACATGTGACCCTCCCTCCCTCTTTTAGGCAGGCAGATGCACAATCTGCAGGAGCTCTGCTGCATCTTAGTGGCTGCACCTGATGCTCTCTGTGAGCCACCTCCTTTCCTTATTTAGACTGAATAAAGTTGTTTTGCATCCAACCCTGGGCCTCTAAGTCCTCCTTTGTTCTCTAGTAAATCTTCCAGTCCACTCAGGGAAAAGAGTTTGAGGAAGAGGAGAATGAAATTCCCTGCAGTGGAATTTTCTTCCTACTCTTTTCCTTGGAGCTGACAAAGTTACCCCTGGCTACTCAGCAGCTAAAGGCCATGAGGGCAACACCAAACAATAGCTGTGAAGGGAAACAAGAATTCCTGGGTCCAGCCCACAGCTTCATCTCTTCCATCTCTTCCACTCCCTTACCTAGTCTAGGGTTCATGATTCCCACACAAGAGCACAAACAGATGAGATGCACTCCCTCAGCATAGGCAAAGCTGTCCAGACATGCAAGGTTGAGATAATTCATAAATTAGGATTAGTGCCAGCCATATACTCAAGATACAGTCTGTTAAATTACTTTTGTTCGAGTTTGTGCAAAGGACTTATGGCTTCAGTATTAAATCACAACATTTCTCCCATGTATGGATGGATATAACCTGTCTGTCAATGTCTGCCTGCCTGAAGCCTTGAATTATGGCCAAATTATGGGAAACATTAGTTGATATGTTGGTTTCTGCCTGTTTTGCCTAGATGCTGTTACTACTTGAAAATTTAAAAATAGTGAGAGAGAGGAAAACTATCTCCTCTCCTGATCATCTCAGATTCCTTGTCTCACTTTTCTTCCTCCAGTCCTCCATTGCTTCTGCCTCTTCCTTGTGATCTGTCTCAGCCTAGTCTTTCACAGACATATGTGAAGAAAAAGTATTGCAGAAGCTCTTTCTCTCTCTGAAGTAAACATTTTCTTACTTTTCAACCCAAACAGACACGACCTTTGATAGTTGATGCAGGGACACAAAAGCTCTATTATCCCACTCATTCTTAGGGTGTCCCAGTCTCTTCTCTAGCTGGCATGTGTTGTGCAGCATGTCCTGACTATCCACTCCTCCTGCATGTTTGCAGTGCCAGGGCTTGCTTTTTTCTCTCCCTTAACCTTGGAGACTTCCAAAAGGACGAGAAATGAGGAACAGGATTAAACATCTCATGGGTCCCTCATCCTGCTGGAGGTGTCCTGCAGCCAGCAAAGAAGGACCAGGCAATACAGGCTATTCCCTGGAGACTCTGGGCAGTGTGATATTAGGTATGAAAGATCTGGTTCTCTCTGGGGTATCCCTATGGGAGGTAAATGGCATTATTTGGCTGTGGTATGCATGCTGAGCTGAGGTCTCAAACCTCCTGCCCGAACTCCCCCCTCCCTTGCTGTTCCCACAAACGTGGCTGTAGCATAGAACAAGAAACAAAAAGGGAACCTTTTCTGCTGCTGCTTTGCATCCCCTTGTTTCGTGTCTCGGAGCTTTTCCCTGCAGAATCACTGACTCACGTTTTCTTCCAAGCACCATTGGGCAGATCACAGTCACTCAGAAGTGACAACTCAGAGGAGAGGAGAGAGCACCTTCCATTCAACTTGTGCCTACCAGAGCAATAACTGTTCTGGTACCAGGTGCGTCAAGGCCAAGCCCCAGAGCTGCTCTCCTATCAATCAGGGAGTGGCTCCAGGCACAGCGGCCGCATCAGCACGCACCTGAACACCACGGGGAAATCCAGTGTCCTGCAGCTGGAGGAAGTGCACCTCTCTGACAGTGCCTTGTACCTGTGTGCTGTGCAAGACACCCTGGTGCAGGCAGCTTCCTGGGCTGTGCAACAACCCAGGCCAGGGAGGGGATGTGTCTGTGCGAGCCTGAGCTTGGGGAAAGGTGAGCTCTTCTCTTGGAGCACTATTTCCTTGGTACACCTAGAGACCCTCAGGCTGTTACAGTGTCATGGTTTGACATTAGCCAAAGGCCAGTGCACTCATGAAAATATGTTTTTCTTAATTTCTGCTGTGAGGTAGGACTAAAAAAGGAGCATAATTATTTAACTTAAAGCACAGAGAAAAAAATATATTAACTAACATTAAAAAGAAGAAAAAAAAATAGAAACTAGAAGGAAACTTTTAAAATATACATCCTCCCCCCACTTACGGTTTACTCTCCCACTAAACCTTAAAGCACAGAGAAAAAAATATATTAACTAACATTAAAAAGAAGAAAAAAAAATAGAAACTAGAAGGAAACTTTTAAAATATACATCCTCCCCCCACTTACGGTTTACTCTCCCACTAAACTATATGAAAAGATAAAACTTAGGATTTTCAGTTAATCTACTCCTTGAATAATTATTTCCCCAACCCAACAGGAAGAGCAGAGTCCCTCCTGCTTTGCTATAGATCCCCCACAAGAATATCAGTTTTCTTGTGGCTACGCACTTCACAAATGGCTCGCCCACGTCTTGCTATTGTGCAACATCGCCCCCCATGGGACAGTCCTCTTACAACTGCCCATGGGCTGTATTAGCTTTTAGGGTGCAGTTTAAGAATGTTTTTCTTAGTTCAAAACAAAACTTCTCTTCATCAGCTTTATCTTCATCCCAAGGAACAGTTATCTCTCATCCTTGGGGCCAGGGATATCATTACATCAGTTCTTCAGCACTTCCCATCTCTGGCTGTCCCTAGGGCTGGGGACATCAATAATTAATGCTCTAACACTCCCTATTTTTGGCTGTCTCTGGGGCCGAGGATGTTAACAATTAATGCTCTAGCATTCCCCATCTCTGATCGTCCCTGGGGCCGAGGACGACAAAATTTAGTGCTTCATTAGCACCCCCCCCACAGGACTAGGAC
>VXBU01016250.1:54543-82949 GCA_013400315.1 Bombycilla garrulus
TTTTTTTTTTTTTTTTTTTTCTGGCAAGACGAGAGGCCCAAGCAATTCTGGATCTAAAAAACACATCAGCTTGGGCAGAGGATTCATGTGACATGCTGGACAAGTGTAGTAAAAGCAAATTATGTCTATCTGGATCACTGCTTTGGGGGGTCTTTGGTGGCACTGTTGTCAAGGAATGACTCAGCTCTTGGATTTTATGCTGTTCTGCCTAACAATGAACCAGGACCCCAGTTCCGCTCCTCCTTCTCTTCCCAAGAGAAGTGTGTGGAGCCCATGTCTGAGGGCTTGTTCCTCTCCAGAATGCTCCAGTCCAGTCACTATCACCTCCACAAGTCCACAGCAGAGGCCACGGATCATTCCTTCACAGAATCATAGAATATGCTGAATTGGAACGGACCCACAAGGATCATTGAGTCCAATGCATAGCCCTGCATGGGACACTGCCAAGAGCTGCCTCATGTGCCTGAGAATGTTTAAACTTTTGTTGAACTCTGTCAGGCTTAGTGCTGTGCCCATTGCCCTGGGGAGCCTAGTCCAGTATCCGACCACCCTCTGGACAAAGAAAATTTTTTTAATATCCAACCTAAACTTTTTGTGACACAAATTCAGCCTATTCTTTCTAGTCCTGTCACTAAAGAGCAGAGATCAGTGTGTCCCCCTTCTCTTCCCCTCAAAAGGACATTGTAGACTGAAATGAGGTCTGACGTCAATCTCCTCCTCCCCAGGCTGAACAGACCAAGTGACCTGAGATGCTCCTCATACAACTTCCCCTCAAGGCCCTTTCGAATCCTTGTGGCCTCCTATTGGGACACTCACCAATAGTTTAATGTCTCCTTTTAAATTGTGACACCCACAACTGCATCCAGAGCTCAGGGTGAGGCTGCCCCAGTGCTGAGCAGAGAGGGACAATCCCCTCCCTTGCCTGGCTGGTGATGCTGTGCCCGATGCCCCCCAGGACACTGCTGGCCCTCCTGGCTGCCAGGGCACTGCTGATTCATATCCAACTTGCCATCAACCCCTAGATCCCTTTCCATGACACTGATTTCCAGGCTCTTTTTCCCCAGTCTGTCTGTACATCTGTCACAGTTTTGGATACAGATAAGCAACAGGACACACTGTGTTCGTGCAGCAGAAGCCTCCTTTATTGAGTGCTCTCTTTCTTATATAGATCAGAAGGTCTGTGCATTAAATCCCTGTTGGTTGAACCAGTTGCCACATGGCCGACCAGCCCATAGCTGCTCAAGTCCCCAACAGCCTAGGCCTTCTCTTCAACAGTACACACTGGTCAAGTTATATAATTAAGGTACTTTTATAATTATTTACCTTTCAGTTATAAAATGGGGATTAAGGGATTAATTATAGCAGTGAGGCTTTCAGACCAGCTGTTGGCCACCACAGTATATATCCAGGGTTGCTCCATTCCAGGTGCAGAATGCAGCACTTGTCCTTGTTGAACTTCATGTGGTTTGTAATTTCCCAGCCCTCTTATTTGTCAAGGTCTCTCTTCAGGGTGTCCCTGGCTTTGAGGGAGCTGACAGCTCCTCCTAATTTTGTGTCATCCATGAACTTGCTTAATTTCCCTTCCAGTACTACATTCCAGTCATTTATGTAGATGATGAAGAGCACAGAGCTGAGGATGAAGTACTACAGAACCCCAACAGTGACAGGTCACCAGTNAATTTCCCAGCCCTCTTATTTGTCAAGGTCTCTCTTCAGGGTGTCCCTGGCTTTGAGGGAGCTGACAGCTCCTCCTAATTTTGTGTCATCCATGAACTTGCTTAATTTCCCTTCCAGTACTACATTCCAGTCATTTATGTAGATGATGAAGAGCACAGAGCTGAGGATGAAGTACTACAGAACCCCAACAGTGACAGGTCACCAGTCTGATCTCACCCTAGTCACTGTCTAGTCATGCTTTGTGCCTGACCCGTGAGCCAGTTGCTCACCCATCACATGACGTGTTTATCCAGCTGTGGGCTGGACATTTTGTCCAGAAGGATCCTAGGGGAGACAGTATCAACAGCTCCACCGAAGTCCAAAAAGATTCTATCAACTGCCTTCCTTTGACTAAGCAGGTGGGTTACCTTGTCATAAAAGGAAATCAGATCTGACAAGCAGGACTTCCCTCTCATGAAGGTGTGCTGACTGGGACTTTGCATTTTCTTGTCTCATGTGCACTTGTAGGCAGCTGGGACTGTGTGAATATACATATGTGCAAAAATTTCTGCATGATTCCTTTCTGAAGTGCTTAACTGTGTGTGTGTGTGTGTGTCGCTCCTCATGAAGAATTGCTCTACTTACAGCAGTGGCATTCTCCACTGGTCTGCCAGTAAGCTCCACAGAGCACCCAGAGTCTGAAGGAACTTCAGTGTAGCTGAGCAATAACAGAACAAACCTGCCAGAGAATTTTCCTCACCCCGGGCACTGAAATGCAGTCTTCTTTATCTTCAGTCCGCCTTTTCCTACTGCTTCAAAGCTCACACTCTGCTGCTGATGATTCCTGGACTGAATTAAGATGATTTCATACCAGTTTGGATCTTTAGTTTAATTCACTGTAAACAATATTGGGAATGCCTAAGGATGGCATTAGTCCTCATTCCCTGCTTCTGCAGGCCAGGACATGGCTCTCCCAAGATCTAGGGACTTCAAAAGGATGACTCTTGCTTTATGGATAGCAGAAAGGCTAAGTCCTGCCAGCTTCATCCAGACTATGCTCAAGTGAGTTTGTTCGCACTGCAGTGTCAGTGCTGTCTGGTGTGAGACACATCTCTGCCTCATGTTCAAGCCAATGCTAAATGTGCCAGTGCAGCCCATTGGCCTGGTGCTGTGCCAGGCAGAGGCTGAGACCTCAGATTCAACATTGTCTGATCTAAAGAACCATGGCATAGGGATAAGAAAGTGCTCAATGCGTATTTCTCCTCACTTTTTATTGAGTCATGAAGGGGAGAGGAAGATGGAGTTGAAACCCTGGTCAAAGGCAAAGGTTGTTCTCTGCATTTCAGCTCCCATTATTCTGCAGAGGAAATTATGTCCAGGACCCTCACACCAATGACCCCAGTGCAGTTCTGACCACACTGACAGGAACACCCTTCCTCAGGAGATCATGAGGTCGCTATTTCTTCAAGGTCTCCCAACTTTCTTGGCACTTGTGGGCAAAGACACATCAAGACAAGTCTTGGTGGTGTCTGGAATCAGAGCAGCCAGAGGATGTCTTCCTTAGCTCCAAGAGATTGTACCCTTAATAGCTGGCCCTCCATGGTGCTCCAAACTTCCATTCCTCTGTGAATGGAAAAGGGTCTCCTTATGCCCTCACCCACTTCCACGAATAAACAACACCTTTCTTCTTTGGCATTCAGAAGGGGAACTGGGGGAAGGACCACACAGATGCCAGACTTGAATGCAGTAGAACTTTAATGAAATGAAAGAAGGAAACAAAGCCACTGAAAGCGGAGGTCAGCAGCACAGGCAGCACCAAGGGCAGCAGAGAGTCTGCACTCCTTGGCTCTGGAATAGTTCCTGTATAATATTGGTCTACCTGTCCCACAAAAGGGAAAAACCAAATGGTCCCTGCCAAGCTGGCCTTTGGGGAACATCGCAGCACATAGGAACCAATGCAAACAATGAAAAGGGAAAGAAAGGCAAGTTCGGTCAGCTATCCTTCAAATAGCACCCAAAACATAGATCCTCTGCCCAGAACCTTGTTCTAAGTTCCTCAAGATGTCTCGTTGGGGATTTCCCAGCACCTTTAGCACGGACGAGATCTGTTGCCACCATAGCGCCTGGTGATGCAGGAGAGGTCAAAGCCCCCAGAGTTGATGGGCACTCCATCACAGCTGAGGATGTTGCCAACAGCAGCTGAGGTGGAGGATCCCACCACAGTGTTCTGTGGGAAGGAGCTGAGAATGGGGCCAGGCAGAGTCACCACCACAGCCGGTGGCTCAATGACAACGGTAGAGTTCTGGCACTGCCTGACACAGGGCTCATTGCAGCTGTTGGCCAGTGGGGTGGGGCCGCAGGGCTGGCAGGGACGGCATTGGGTGTTGCAGGACATGGCTCAGGGTCACAGGTGCACCTGGCAGAGAGAACAGAGAGGAAACAGAGCACAAGGTTGGGTGGGTGGGTGAGGAGCAGCCTGGTTACCCCGTCACAGAAGAGCCAAGGCCTTCATGAGTGGGAAGCTGGAGACTGGGCCAGGAACCCTACAAAGAGCAACGTGACTCAGGAAGTTCTCTCCCTGGGCATAAAGCAAAAGGCACCACTGGCACCAGCCTCTCTCTATGCTAGCCTCCACCCCACTTGCTTCTCTCATGATGCTCCAATCCCCAAATATGAGAAAGGAAACATCAGCTGAGATGTCCAGTGAATGGAGATCTCACTTTGGAGGAGAAAGAGAAGGGGCTTCAGACTCACCTGGTTCCCAAGTTGAAGGCAGCAAGAGAAGTGGATGAGAGAGCAGAGACCTGGGCTGCCTTTTATACCTGCCCTTCACTGCTGCAGGACCAGGGGCAGCCTTTGCAGAGGTAACAATTTCCCAGCAAGCTCATCTTGAATGCAAACCAGCACACCTAATGATATGGGCTGTACTTTCATTTCCTGCACTGCTGCCTTCTCATTTCCAGGTTTGTTCCATGCCCGTTCCTCAATGAAGGCTTCTTCTGATCCCTGGGATTAAAGGCCCCAGGATTTCTAAGGCAGGAATGCAGCAGTGCAGGCAGAACTCAGTTTATGTACTGCATGGGCTCAGACCAGGAAAGTGATGCTATCCTGATCACTCTTCTGGGGTTATTTGAAGTGTTGTTTCAGGAAGAAGATGCAGCACTCATAGAATCATAGAATCATATAATCATAGAATGGCTTGGCCTGGATGAAGTTCCTTCATAAAGAGAAGCAGTACACTCACTAGACGAGGTTGTTCCAGGCCTCATCCAAGCCGGCCTTGAACACTTTCAGGGATGCAGCAGCCACAGCTTCCATGAGAAGTTCCATTGCCTCACCCCCCTTTGAGTAAAGAATTTGTTCCTAACATCTAATCTACATTTTCCCTCTTTAAGTTTAAACCATTCCGTTTTTTCCTATCAGTATCTGTCTGTGTAAAATGTTGGCATCCATCTTTTTGTAAGCACTCTTCACATACTGACAGGCCTCATTGAGGTCTCCTCAAAGCCTTCTCCATGTGGAACATCCCCAACTTTCCCAACCTGTCTTCATAGGAGAGCTGCTCCAGCCCTCTATGCATCTTTGTAGCCTCCTTCGGACCTGCTCTAACAGGTCCATGCCTTTCTTGTGCTGAAGACTCCATGTCTGAACTCAGATGGGGTCTCACAAGATCAGAGTAGATGAGGAGAATAACTGCTCTCAACCTGTCAGCCATGCCTTTTGTGATGTTGGCTTTCTGGGCTGCAAATGCAAACTCTTGGCTCATGTCCAGGTTTTCATCCACCAGAACTCCCAAGTCCTTCTTCACAGGTTTGCTCTCAATGAGTTTATCTCCCAGTCTGTACCCATGTCTGGGATTTCCTCATGCAGGTGCTGCACCCTGCACTTGAACTTCTTAAACTTCATCAGGTTCTCATGGGCCCACTTCTCAAGTTTCTCCAGATCTTTCTGGATGGAAATCTCCTTCTGCAGCATCAGCTGCACTGCTCAGCTTTGTGTCATCTGCAAACATGCCAAGGGGACACTCAGTATGATATCTCTGTGATTGAAGAATGTACTAAAAAGCACCAGTCCCAAGACAGAGCCTTGAGGCGTGCCCCTCTTCCCCTACCTCCATGTGGTCATGGAGCCACAGACCAAAGCTATGTCCATGCAGCCATTTTCATATTCACAATAGTACCCTTCAAATCCATGTCTATTGGGTTTGCATGGCCTGGTTTTGGTAGTGGGAGGGCTACAGGGTTGGCTTCTGAGAGAAGTTGCTGGAAGCTTCCTCGGTGTCCAGCAGAGCCAAAGCCAGCTGGCTCGAGGACAGACCCACCACTGGCCAAGGCTGAGCCCATCAGAGATGGAAGTGACACCTCAGGAATATCACATTAAAGAAGGAAAAAAGTTATTCCACAGGTGTAGTTGTGGCCAGAGAAGAGCAAAGTGAGAATATGTGAGAGAAACAGCTCTGCAGACACCAAAGTCAGTGGAGAAGGAGGAGCAGGAGCTTCTCCAGGCTCCAGAGCTGAGATTCCTCTGCAGCCCATGGTGAAGACCATGGTGAGGCAGCTGTTCCCCAAAGGGGCTAACAGAGGGCGTGGGAGTGCAGAGATGCACCTGCAGCCCCTGGAGGAGCCAACACCAGAGCAGGTGGATTTCTGAGAGGAAGCCATGACCCCGAGGGAAGCTTGTGCTGGAGCAGAGTCCTGGCAGGGACGTGTGGAGAGCGCAGCCCATGCTGGAGCAGGTTTGCTGGAATGACTTGTGACCCTGTGAGGGTTCCTGAAGGACGGACCCTGGGGAAGAGTGACCCACATTTTAGTTTGTGGGGAACCATAGCCTGTGGGAAGGACTCATTTTGGAGAAGTTCATGGAGAACTTCTCCCATGGGAGAGACCCCCCCCCTGCCCCCGTAGCAGGGAAAGGACTCCCACTCCTCTCCCTGAGCAGCAGCAGGAACAACCTGTGATGAATTGACCATAAGCCCCATTCCTGTCTCCCTGGTCTGCTAGGGGGGAGGAGGAGGTAAAGCTGGGAAGGTAGGGGGAAGATACTTGGGTGTTTTTAGTAGGAGTTATTTTATTTCTCATTATCCTCCTCTGTTTTTGTTGATAATAATTTCAATTAATATGCCTTTGTTGAGTCTGTTTTTCCTGTGACAGTACTTGGTGAGAAATCTCTTCCAGTCCTTATCTTAACTCATGAGCCACTGTTATATTTTCTCTCCCCTGTCCACTTGTAGAGGAGAATGATAGAGCGGATTTGGTGGGTGCCTAGCATCCAACCAGGTTAACCCACTACACCGTCTCTCCAATTTGGAGATAAGGATGTTGTGAGGACTATGTTGAAGGCCTAACAGAAGTTTAGTTAGAAGACACTGGCCAGTCTTCTCTTGCTGACTGTTTTAGTCACTCCATCATTGAAGGCCACCAGATTGCTCAGACAAGACTTGCCCTAGGAGAAGCCTTGTTGGCTGTTATGGATCACTTCCTTATCCTGAATATGACTTATAGCTGCTTTCATGAGGATCTACTCCATGGTCTCCCCAGGCATAGAGGAGAGTTTTACCAGTCTGTGATTACCCAGGTCCTTTGTGTTGCCTCTTTAAAAATCCAGTCTGGTGCTGGCTGCCCAAGGACCCCTGTGCATGAGGATGGGCCATGTCCTTCTCTATCCCTCCCTTCTCAGCTGACCCTGATGGTTATTTGTTGTTGTCTCCCCATGTGTGTGCATTGGGCTGCAGGGTCTGACCCCATCCTACCTAACTCTGCCCTCAGGAAAAACTTCTGACTTGTTTTGACTTGTCCACTCTCTGAGTAGTCTGTGAGTACACAAACAATGCTGTGAGCTTGCCTCGGGCGTTGCCCTTCCCTACAAGGCTCCAGCCCTGCTGCAGCTGTCTCCTGGTGTCCTTAGCAGAGTTCACAGTAGGTGTGTTCCTATATGTATTCATGTCTTGGGTGCTCTTGTGTGCAACCAGACTTGTGTGAATGTACCACAGGTGCATATTTGACAGGTGTATATGAACAGGTGTCCTTTTGTGTCTGTCCTCACAAATAGACTGTGTTGCTCATGGCAGGGACGCTCTCCATGGCTCTGTTCGCAAGCTCTGCAAAGCAGCAGGAGCTCGAGTATAGCTGAAAGGTAATGGCATCAGCCCCCTAGAAATCTCTTCAAAAAGTGACACTGTTTCCTGAACCCCTCTTGTCCTGATCCTCCAAAGCTCATACTCCACTGATCATGACGTCAAGCCCCAACAAGGAGTACCAATTTAGATCCTTAATTTAATTCAGTGTAACAGGATTGGGACTGCCTCAGCATGATGGGCAGTCCCCCTTTGCCCACCTCACCAGGTCAGGACACAGCTGCTAGAGAGTTCAAAAGGATGGGATTTGCTTTATCCTGAGAAAGAATAAGGAATCCTGCTTACTCTTCTTGTTCGGGCTGTTTCCAAATGGATCTCCTTCCAGTGAATTGTTGTTGCTTCCAGGTATGGGGCACAGCCTTCCTTCATGACAAAGCTAATGGCCAATGTATTTGTCCAGCTCATCGACCTGGTGCTGTGTCAGGCTGAGATCTTGGCCCAAACCCAAGTACTGAAGTAAAAAATCCCAGTACATGCTATTGGTGTGCACTGGACTGGAACAATGAGGACACTGTGTTTTGCACAGGGAAAGCCAATGAAAAGGCTTATTGGGCAGATGGGAACCAGTGGGGGATGCTGCAGCAGTCGCTCTGTGGCACAGCTGTCACAGTGTCCCCAGGCAGGAGTGGTGCTTGTGCCCTGGGTCTGCCTGTGGAGCAGAGGGAAAGTGAGGGACTCCAAAGGTGCCAGGCAGAACAAGGAGCTGAATTGCCCCTACATTAGCAATTTGCCTGGTGACAGCAGTGGAGGTCTTGTGGGTGAAAAGGTGAGGCTGAGCATCACAAGAACATGTCCATTGGCCAAAGAGATGGAGGAGTTCAGAGACTCTTCCCTAAATCTCCGGCAGGAAGAATGTACAGGCTGTGCACAGAATGTGAATGTTGGTCCCTTCATTTTTCAGCCCATGTTTTGAGCTCAGCTTTGCCTTCATCAGCTTCTTCCCTACATACAGAGAACTGTAGACATCTGAGATGTCCCAGCCTTTTAATCACTCACTTAAGCCTGAGGGTGGAAGCTGAAAAGGAAATTCTGGGGCATCATAGAAAAAAAACCAAACCAAAACAAAAAAACTCTGAATGTCTGCCTTAATAGTGAAGCCAGATGTTCTTCACAGAAGCTCAGAGATTAATACCATGACCATGTTGTGGAAAGAAAGAAGAATGTTGTGCACCAGTAGGCCAAACTTTCTTTAGGGACACTCTGTGCCAAGCTGTCACTGGCATAGTTATCCACCATCTATAAACAGCAAAGGGATGGCTAAAAACCAGGGATTTCCAACTGGTATGCACAGGGTACAGACATTCATTAGAACTGCAGCCTGCAGAACTTGGCTTACACATTCCCTACAACCTGATTGCCAAGAGAGATGTGTTCAGTGCCCTGTAACCTCTGTCACCCTGACCAACCATTGGTCAAACAGGCGAGAGGAGGCAATGTTATCAAAGGACTTCACAACCTCACTTTCTGGGAGAAAGGACATCTGTCTGCATTCCAGACTCCTAGATGGGGAAAGGGCAATTTACACAGTCTCCACAGTGGATGGATGGTAGATTAATGGATTCTGTTTATCCAGCCATTCCAGAACTCATGACTGAGGCCTCTGATGTGCTTCTGATCAAAACAGTGCCCAAGAGCCACAGACAGCTCACAGATACTGCTGAGTGTGTCCAGAATGACTTTGCACAGAGCTTTTCTGGAGCAGTGCTGGCCCTTACACAGCAGGGCCTTTGAGGCCCTGAGCCTGAGGCAGAGCTGCTCCATCTGTGGTTGGGAGTGACAAGGTATCACCAAGCAGAGAAGGGTCTGTGGGCATCTGTTACTGTCCTTGGACTGCCCTGGCCCATGAGGGTTCACAAGAGCTCCAGTGTGAGACCCAGCGTGGTTAATCCCAGCACTGATTGTGAATGATGCCAGGCCTGCATGCCTGCCAAAACCTGGGCCCTGCCACGGGCCTTACGTATGGCAGTAGGACTGCAATGAGGAACTGATCCCAGCTGCCCATGCCCATTTGTGCTAACCATGGTCTAAGACTGGGCAGTGGAGTGAGGGTGAAGATGAGGGCATGGGCCAGCTCTGAGGCTATTCCCCACAACCACACTTCTTATATTCTTTGGGAATATTTTCTACCTACCCCAGCACAGCAATGACCAGAGCAAGAGGTACCCCATTTCCATGATCCTGCAGGTTGGTTTATCTCCAGGACCTCCCACAGAATTCTACTTGTTACATGAGGACAGCAGAGGTTTTTGCAGAAGGTGTTGGGGGTATATTTGGGCAGAGACACTGAAGGGAAAGGGCTGATCACTCTGGGGTAGCTGGGGTTGTTTTGCATCCTGCCCCAGGATTGTTTCCCACATAGAACCCCCTGCAGTATAACCCAACCTCACACTTTTCTGGATGAAGGATCACATTACATCGTCACCGTATCCCCTGCCAGGATCAACACCACTTTACCCCTGCACCTTGCAAGGGCATATGTGGAAGGAAGGATTGTTACACGGAAAAACCACCTGGAGATGTAGCTTGAGATGCAAAATTCTTTATTGAGTTTAAAGACAGACTCAAGGTTGTTATAAGCACAGGCCCTCCAGTGCAGGAATCTGGAGGGACAAGCAAGACACTTCACCTCTTGGCCATGGTGAAGTCCAAGCAGGGCATCCATTTGCCTTGCCTGTAGATTTCAGACTGGCTTAGAGGAGCCTTGCAGCCAAGGGGAGCAGAAGGACACAATGAAAATAGAGACAAGGAGATCTGTAGGAAAGACATAGGAGATGCTTTCGTAGTGCCTGAGCTGGGCACTTCATTCCAGCATTCTCAGGAGGAACTAAAAATGATCAGTTCCTCTGAAAGAAATGACCTGAAGATTCTTCCTTTGTCCAGCACCATGCCTGGAGATCTGGGGACACTTCCCAAGACCTATATATGCCCAGCACCATTAGCAGGGGAGTCCTCTTCTTCCACCATAGCGCCTGGTGATGCAGGAGAGGTCAAAGCCCCCAGAGTTGATGGGCACTCCATCACAGCTGAGGATGTTGCCAACAGCAGCTGAGGTGGAGGATCCCACCACAGTGTTCTGTGGGAAGGAGCTGAGAATGGGGCCAGGCAGAGTCACCACCACAGCCGGTGGCTCAATGATCACGGTGGAGTCCTGACATTGCCTGACACAGCACTCATTGCAGCTGTTGGCCAGTGGGGTGGGGCCGCAGGGCTGGCAGGGACGGCATTGGGTGTTGCAGGACATGGCTCGAGGTCACAGGTGCACCTGGCAGAGAGAACAGAGAGGAAACAGAGCACAAGGTTGGGTGGGTGGGTGAGGAGCAGCCTGGTTACCCCGTCACAGAAGAGCCAAGGCCTTCATGAGTGGGAAGCTGGAGACTGGGCCAGGAACCCTACAAAGAGCAACGTGACTCAGGAAGTTCTCTCCCTGGGCATAAAGCAAAAGGCACCACTGGCACCAGCCTCTCTCTATGCCAGCCTCCATCCCACTTGCTTCTCTCATGATGCTCCAATCTCCAAATATGAGAAAGGCAACATCAGCTGAGATGTCCAGCGAGTGGAGATCTCACTTTGGAGGAGAAAGAGAAGGGGCTTCAGACTCACCTGGTTCCCAAGTTGAAGGCAGCAAGAGAAGTGGATGAGAGAGCAGAGACCTGGGCTGCCTTTTATACCTGCCCTTCACTGCTGCAGGACCAGGGGCAGCCTTTGCAGAGGTAACAATTTCCCAGCAAGCTCATCTTGAATGCAAACCAGCACACCTAATGATATGGGCTGTACTTTCATTTCCTGCACTGCTGCCTTCTCATTTCCAGGTTTGTTCCATGCCCGTTCCTCAATGAAGGCTTCTTCTGATCCCTGGGATTAAAGGCCCCAGGATTTCTAAGGCAGGAATGCAGCAGTGCAGGCAGAACTCAGTTTATGTACTGCATGGGCCCAGACCAGGCAAGTGATATTAGTCTAAATAACTCTGGTGGGGCTTTTTGCATTCCAGCAATCCTCAGCTGGCTTCCCAAGGATACCTGTGCATGAGGATATGTCCTATCCTTCTCTTTCCCTCCCTATGGTCACTTCTTCCCTCCCAATGTCCATGAACTTTGCAACTGGACAAGGTTTTGGCCCCAACCTGCCTAAATCTGCTATCAGGAGAAAATTCTAGCTTGTTTTAACTCACCCCCTCTTTGTGCAGCACAGAAACTATGGGCTTGTCTGGCTCCTTGTTCTTTCTCACAATGCTCCAACCCTGCTGCAGTTGTCCCCAGGTATCCTCAGCAGAATCCACAGTGTGTTGTGTCCTACAGCCTTGACTTCTACAGGATAGAGCGGTGGGCCCATGTAATCCTCATGAAGCTCAAGAAGGCCAAGTGTAAGATCCTGAATTTGGGTTGGGTCATTCCCAAGGATGGACATAGACTGGGTAATGAGTAAACTGAGAGCAGCCCAGCCAAGAAGGACTTGGTGTGCTGGTGAGTGAGAGGCTGGACATGACCTGCAATGTTCACCTGCAGCCCTAGAATTGTATCCCAGAATTGTATTGCATCAAAAGAAGACTGACTACCGGGTAGAGAGAAGAGCTTCTCCCCCAGTACTGTGCTCTTGTGAGACCCCAGCTGGAGTGGTGTGTCCAGTTCTAGGGTTCCCAACGTGAAGGTGCTGAAGCAGGTCCAGAAGGGGCTGTGAAGATGCTCAGAGGGCTGCAGCCCTTCTGTTATGGAGACAGGGCTGCGAGAGATGAATGTGTTTAGCCTGAAGATGGTTCTGGGGATACCTTAAATCACATTCCAGTGCCCAAAGAGGATCCAAGAGAGATTAAGAGGGACTTTTTTTACAAAGGCATGGAGCAACTGGACAAGGGGGAATGGCTTCTCACTGAAATAGGATAGATTCATACTAGTTACTAAGGAAAAATTCTTCCCTCTGAGGGTGGTGAGGCCCTGGCACAGGTTGTCCAGAGAAGCTCTGGCTGCCAATCCCTGCAAGTGGATGCTCTGCTGCTGTGAAGCACATACTTGTGTGACTTTTACAGTTGCTTCTAAATCCAGGGATTTTGATGATGAAAACTGTCCAAGAAACCTGAGTTTGGGCAGATCCATTGGAGGCTACACCATAAACAAGCCAAATCAGCCTTTGTCAATGTTCTCTGCTTAAAATAACACTGGAATTGATACTGCAAGGGTTAAAAGTTTCTAAAATCATGGAATGTTTGGGGGAGAGGTAGGCCCAGAACAAGCCTCAGATAGTTAGGCTTGGTGGGTCAAGGTGAAGCTCACCTGAATGATTCTGATAAATGGGGTGATTTTTAATTATACTTGTATGGCCATAATTTATGGATGATTGTATATGATTATAACCCATAACAAGAATAATGTTTTAATCCACAGTTGGGCAAAATCAATAGAACAATGTAAATTTGATCATTAAACCTTTAAGTTATGTAATTGTGAGGGATAAAAGGGGGGTCTCTTTTTGGGGTTCTCCCAGAGTTAGATTTGGGTTTCTTACTCCTAACTCTCGGGCCCTTCAATAAAGCACTGCATATAATCACCTGTGATTATGTGTTCTGTTTCTCAAGGCTAACAGAATTCTCAGAGCAAGTAGCCTACTGGCTCTTTTCTTGTTCCATCTCCATGGGCCTCCACTGATGGCCACAGCTGGAGAATGAGGCCTTTGGTAGGAGGCACATTTGTTCTTATGGTTTTGCCACTGCGGTCACAGAAGCCCAAGATGGGAAGGGCTTTTCCTTACTGTGCATCAGCTAGTGGAAAATAGCCATCAGCCAGACTCTGGACAAGATTCTTTCTGCATTCATCCACTGCCAGAGAGTGGTCCCATTCTTTTTCATGTGTCTCCTTCTTCTCGGGGAAATCACCAGTGCTGGAGGGAGCTCCCATGTTCTCAAGTCCATGCCAGTTTCTCTGTCCAGCAGCTGGTAACATCTCAGTAATCTCCCTTCCTCCCATGAGCTAAAGGAAAGGTTCTAGGGACCTATTTTCAGGCAACCCCCCTACAGCACTTCTTATGGAAACTCAGTTCAAGAGTGCTAAGTTTCCAGATGGATCCCACCCTTTGAATTGGAATCCGTTGCTCATGAAATATCACCCCCTTTGCCTGAGAAATCTCAGGGTACTAATTTGTTTTCCTGCTGTTCCAGCACAGCCTGCCTTTCCCAAGCAACAAGGGTCTGCTCTGACCTCTGTGTGAGGCTTTTCATGCCCCTGTTTATGTCAGAGGGCTCTAAGCAGTGCTAATGAGGAATTCACAGCAGGTCTCAGTGGTCTGCACTCTGCTATGTCTTGGGTTTCTTGGACATTTCAGGTCCTGCTTTTTGTTGCTTTCCAGGACATTAGAGGGCTTCAACACTCCAAATATACATTTCTCTCCAAAATGCATCATTCCTAGGCAGAAATGACAAGCAGTGACATCTGCCTGAGGATAAATCCAGTCTCAGACTTTTTCTGCTGTCCCAGACATTCTCCCAAATGCCACTGAGAAGGAGCACAGCTGACAAAGGGTGCAAAGCAGCCTATGCTTTGGGCAATGGTGCCTGGGCCTGGACACAGGACTAAGTGCCAAGTCCCCAGGTGGATGCAGGAGGTTTGTGAATCTCCTCCAGAAGTGCCATTGCTTCTAGAAGGGAGGAGTAGATGTTCAGCTCAGGCTCACTCATCTCCCCTGGAGAGCTCTACACTCAGGTGAAATTAATCCCACAGTCTCCATAAAGGTGTGTCTAGCGTGTTGATTCCTCCTCATTATGAAGTGGTTACATGGACTATCTTCACTGTCAGTGTGCAAAAAGAAAAGCTTTGAGAACATGATGAATCTGTTCTGAAATGAAAATTGGGAGGGGAAAAGCAAGTTTGGAAGTGCTAATATCCTCCCAATGAGTGTAAAGAGAGACTTGCTTCCCAGCCAGCCTTCTACAGCTCTGCACTTTGAGAGCTTTGCCAATCACATTAGTTTTTCCACAACAAAGCCCAAAATGGGTGGAACAATGTACTGCTAAAAATGATGTGGGGTTTTAGATGTGGAAATGCCCTGACACATCTTATATGAAGCACACCATTTTGCATAATTTTAATTAAAAATAAGAGAGTAAATTCAGATACTAAGGAGAGGAAAGAAGAGGGATTATGCAAATTTTGTTTGTAGTCTTATGCTAGGAATAATGGCTATAGGTAGAGATATCAGACACTGCCAAATTTTGTTTTGAATCAGAGCATGACTTGATGAAATAGCTACAAGAATGTGGCATAGATACATCACAAAACATCAGGCTAAATTAAGAAAAACATGTCTATTTCCTAAAGTACAGTTTCCTAAAGTGGCTGGGGTTTCTTTAGGAGATTCAGACAAACCCTGACAAAATTAAGCACTTGGAAAACTGGGGTAGAAACTGTGGGAGTACCACTCCTCCAGCTCCGTAACCGAACCATTTATGGACAAGGTTTGTGACTCTTTCCAAGCACAGCATTTTAAAGGACTGGGAGGCATTCTGAATTCACTGGGAATGAACAGAGGGTGGTCGGAGCAGCAGAACTGAGGCTCAGCCCAGCCAGAGATGGCTGTAAGGTGATATGAGCTCATTGGGGAATTGATGGCTTCTTTCTGCCTGGGATGCCCACACAGACCTGCATTTCAGTGGAGATCTTCTGCAGGGCAGAAGTCATGGGACAGTGGGGATGAATCTGTTTGTTCAACTGATGCCCTGTGAAAAGTCACTTCACTTTTTCTGGAAAGCCCGTCCCAGAGCGAGCTTCACCTCTTTGTTTCTGAGTGTGTAAATGAAGGGGTTCAACAAAGGGGTTACCACTGTGTTAAAGGTATTTACGATTTTGTTCAGATCCAGGGAGTTCTGGGCTGATGGTTTTACATACAGGAACATGGTGGAGCCATACCACATCGTGACAATACTGAGATGGGCAGAGCAGGTGGAAAAGGCCTTTTTCCGACCATGGGCTGACTGGATCCGCAGGATGGAGGCGATGATGTACATGTAGGAGACCAGGGTGGCCACACAGGAGGCCACCACAACAATTATGGAGACGAGGAAGGTTGCCAGCTCCACAGGCCATGTATCACTGCAGGAGAGGGCAAGGCAGGAATCTATATCACATAGAAAATGATTGATGACATCTGGCCCACAGAAAGTTTGCCTGGATGTCAGAAGGGCCAGCAGGGAAATGGCCAAAAACCCTCCCAGCCAGGAGCTGAGTGCCAGCCGAACAGAGATGACACTGCTCATGAGGGAGCTGTACCTCAGGGGGTAGCATATAGCTAAGTAGCGGTCGTAGGCCATGACAGACAGGAGAAAACACTCAGTGGAGCCTAGAGAGAGAAGAAAGAACAACTGGAGGATGCAGACACTGAAGGAGATGGTCTGGCTAGTCCCCAGCATGACTCCTATGGCTTTGGGAACAACACCCGTAGTGTACCAGATCTCCAGAAAGGAGAGGTTACAGAGGAAAAAGTACATTGGGGTGTGTAGGTTGCTGCTTCTCCACACAAGGACTATGATGGATGCATTGCCTATTACTGTCAAGGTGTACATCAGTGCAAATAACACCACAAAGGAGACTCGGAATTGCCATGAGCCTGGGAAGCCAAGAAGGATGAATTCTTCCACCCTTGTCCCATTTGCCATGTCCTTCCAAATGTTGAGGTCCGTCTGCAAAGAAAGAAAAGTTTCTGTGAAAGTTTGCATGCTTGTGCTGGTCCTTCAGATGCTACAAGTAGCAAAAAAAACCCCACCTTCCCCAAAAATATAGCTGATGCACAGCATGGGAAAATGGCATTTATCCTACGTTAGAATTGTCAGAGAAATCCTTCCCAGGTGAAACACGGACAACTAGATCTAACCCTGAGAGTCAGGTGTACCCCAACAAATGAACATTTGGAAAAGTATTTATCAGATCGTGCACCTCCTTTACTGCATGGGGAATGTAGTCACTTCTGTGACATGAAAATCCCACTTAGGAAACTATGGGACAACAGACTGAGGCACTCCAGCTGTGGGAAAAGCTGTTACAAGCAGGAAGGGAATAAACATAACCTGTGGTCTCCAGGGTAGGCAATACTGATGGTCAATATCAATAAATGCAACTGAGGAATACAAGTACTGTCATGATAATGTGACACTGCAAGAGATTTTCCCACCTCTTCCTCTTCTATGTCAGTTTATTACAAGGGATTGAGACTTAGCTGCAGCCACATAGGGCTGCATACATACAGGTAAGTATGACAGTCATTACTCAAGGTCTCCTATACTTGCTTTATTCCGAGCCTCAGAACAGGAAGCTTTTGCAAATACCTCCATTTCCCTCATTGATGTCTGCTTCTCAGCATAACTACTATAGTATGATTCACCTCTTTGCGATTTTGCCATCTCAGAGTCAGGGGAAGGATTTCTGCTGACTAAACTGAAATATCTAGGGTGAAATACTCCTATCCTATCTCAGCTCCTCAGCTTACCCCCTTCTTTCTTCACAAAAAAAAACAAACAAAAAAACCCTAAAACAAAAAACAACAACAAAAAAAAAAAAAAAAAAAAAAAAAAAAAAAAAAACCCAACCAAAAATCCATGAGGGAGACATAGCTCATTTTGTCTTACAAACATGGCTAAAAGCCCTCTAGAAGTGCCAGGTTGTCTCTGAGGTCTAATGTGGGTGAGTAAGCACCTAAATGTTAGACATCTCAACTTGGGCAGAAATATTCAGCCTCAGCAACTGCAGGCAAAATCCTCTGAGTTGAATCCCATTAAAGGTAGCTCCACTGAACTGTTTCTACTGACAAGGGAGGATCCTTGATCAGTTCTCTAGAGAGAACGTATCTTCAGGTGAATTTAGAAGACAGATGGACTAAATCACCATCTGAATCATCTCTTTTTCTCCTATTTCATCCACAGCAATATATACCAGAAATCTCATGTACTTAAAGAGTAAAGAAATCTCCCTTAAGTCAGCTCTCCTTAAACATGCAAGGCATTGGAAGTCTGTACTATATGTCTTGGGCAGGCTTCACTCACCAAATTTTCCAGTGGAAATGATCCAAATGACATTTTTTTGTGCATCGTCCTCCCAGGGTAGCCATGGTCCCCTTGGCTAATGGAGAGCATTGAAATGAGGAGAACTCTGGATTCAGTTGAAGTTGTGGATGAGCAGCTCTCCCCTTGCTGACTCACTTCAAGCTGATGGCAACTGCCTGACCTGGTTTCCTCTCCATCCAGTAGGATCTGACAGCTTCCACTCCTGTCTTTTCCCCATCAGAGCCACCACTGTAATTCCACTAAAGAGAGCTTTGTGTGCACACACACAAAGTGTAAACTCTCTTCAGCTTAGATTCATATAGTGAGATCATACACCAGAGAGTCGCCAGCATCATTAGCATAAGAGCATCCCCACACCCACCTCATTAACAAAATGAAGCTCCAGCTGGCTGCACCTAGGAGACTGTTTTCTGTTTTCCCTCTGGTGTGCCCCAAGGAGTTTGACCTCTGGGAGGTCTTACAGGCTTGTCAGAGATGAATATACTCTCTCTCCATACAGGTCAATTAAAGAACAGCAATGCAATTCCCTACGTGGCTGCTAGGATGGGTGTTTGCCTCCTACCTGCAGCTGTGGTATGAGAACCTTGTCTGGAACTCAGCTGACATGGAGATGTCTAAAACAGTCATGTTCCCACACACTGGAAGTGTCAAGCATTTGGTGCTGGATTTGGTGGCTGTGAAACCTCCAGGGTGGGAAGTAACTAAAGGCAACTATGGGCACATGAATACAGAGACTGTAAGGTAAGGGTAGCTACCTCATTTCAGAGACTCTAAATGCACTTAAGGCCTCTGCAGTTTTAACTGAAGTGAAGAACTAAGTAAAGATCTGAGTTCAAAATCAGACAAGACATTAATAGAGGAAAATTTATTTCCCCTGACTCCAGAAAAGGTGCCTTCTATTGATGTATTCAACTTTGCTCCATTCATCATCAGTTGAGAGAAAAAGGCACACTCAAACCTTAGTTCAACCCTTACAAAAAATGGTCTTTAACAGATGAGGCAATATAGTTCTTACAAACAGCTGTTGACACTGTTGACACTCAAGATAAGTTAGTCAGCTGGCTTAGACTGCACACGCACAAAAATACAGACACTTCTCGTCCTCTAGACATCTTAAGTTAGATTCACCATCAGAGAGAGTCTCTCTGCGCTGTCTTGGACCACCACACAGGTGTTGGACTTGACAGAGACATTTTCTGCAAGTTCTGTGTCCCAGGCTTCAGTGTGGTTAACAGAAAACTGACCTGTAATTTGGTGTGAGGTGGAGATGCAGCTAATGGCAGTAAAGTGCTCAGCTCAGGCCTGTTTGCTGACCATGAAACCATCTCCCTGCTATCTATCTGTCCTATCCATGGAAATTGATGTGGGGTTTAGCCATAGAATGGAGGTGTTGGAGCTTGTGGGTTCACTTGTGATTGCTTAATGAAGCAAGCCGTGCACCATGTATGCAGGCCCTGCTGTGAGCTTGTCCTGTTTGGGGAGTTCAGAGGCCACCATTGGTCAGCTGCAGAATTTGTGTTTCCAGAAAGATGATTTGTGCCATTTCCTGTGCACATCTGCTTTGGAATGGGGTAAGTCCCCTAGATGACCTGATGTCCCATCACTGGGAAGAGTGTGGGAAGAGTCCACAGAGTCTGTTAGATTTGGATGGAGAGTACAACCCATCCACAGGACATGCTCTGAGACCAAGGAGTCATATCTGAGCAGAAATGCTGTGAGGCTGAGCCTAATCCCTCTGTCTGTGGAGAAGTCAGGGACATCTGCCTCAGTTCCAAGGGACAGTGCCTGAAAGGGCCTCACTTCTGTATTTCCCACCCTCCCATTCCTCTGGGAATAATCAGCAGTCCCCTTGTGTCCCCACCTTTTCCTCCACCACCCATGGCAGTGCCTTTCCGTCTCAGCAATTTGAGACAAGGACACCATAAAAGGATTACATGGAGGCTGAGCATGAGATGCAAAAAGCTTTATTGTCATTGAAGTGGGAAATTAGTTCCCTTACAGAGGAGGCTACAGGTGGTGGTGGTGGGAGACCACATGCAGCTGCAGAAGGTCTGTGCCCGCTTTGGCACAGACAGCGGAGAGCCACAGGAGAGCCAAATGGGCATCCATCTGCCTGCCCCACAGTGGGCAGGGGTTACCAGATCCCCCAGAGAGGCTCTGAAAGACTTACAGTCCAGAAGTATTGAAGGCAAGAGAGAGGAGGGAGAGAGAGTAAGGCAGGAAAACAAACACTGGCCATGGTTTCAGAGAGCCCCACCTGCCCTTCTTCAGAAGGGCAGCACTGATTGCTCAGCACCTCTGAATTCGATGGCCAGGAGCTCTGTCCTCAGTCCAGCATCAGCTTCTGGGTTCCTGGGGATCCTTGTGAGGGTTGCACCAGTGACTTTAGCAGGGACGACATCTGCTGCCACCATAGCGGTTGGTGATGCAGGAGAGGTCAAAGCCCCCAGAGTTGATGGGCACTCCATCACAGCTGAGGATGCTGCCAACAGCAGCAGAGGTGGAGGATCCCACCACGGTGTTCTGTGGGAAGGAGCTGAGGATGGGGCCAGGCAGGGTCACGATCACAGGCGAGGGCTGGATGGCCACGGTGGAGTCCTGGCACTGCCTGACACAGCACTCATTGCAGCTGTTGGCCAGCGGGGTGGGGCCGCAGGGCTGGCAGGGACGGCACTGGGTGTTGCAGGACATGTCTTGGGGCTGGAGATGCACCTGAGAGAGAGGGAAGGGAAGGAAGCAGAGTAAAGCCATGAATCCATCATCCCAGTGCAAGAATTGCAATAGTACCTGCTTAAGCCAGAAGGGAGAAACTGGGCAGTGAGAGAAAGGGGTTTTCAGCCTCATCCTGACACAGTACTGCAAAGTGTCCCCTTATTTCTTCAATAAAGAAATCCCTCAGCCAAATCCTTGACACTGTCTAAGTCAGACCTTAGTTCTTCTCTGACCCCTCAGCAGCAGCAGCACTAAGACCTCTCACAGGCTATAGGAACACACCCCTGCTTCACCAGAAAAGGACAGCAGAAAGAGCTTCAGACTCACCTGGGTCCCAAGGAGAAGGAGACAGGAGAAGTGGATGAGAGAGCATGAAGTCTGGCTAGCTTTTATAGTTGCTCTGAGTTGCCCCAGGCCCAGAGGTGGCTTCTATGAAAGTGGTAATTTCCTAAGGTGCTCATGATGTATGGAAAACATCACAGCTAATGACATGGGCTGGGTGCTTGTTTTCCGTGTTGCTACCTTTTCATTTCCTGGCTTATGTCATAGACATTTCTTCATGGAGGCTTCTTCTGAGTGCTGAGATTGAGATGCCTCAGGATTTCCAGGGCAGGAATGTGTCAGTGTCTGGGCAATCCTCTGCTCGAGGCCTGGATGGGTACAGTGCAGGGAAGTGAGGTTGGCCTGGAGCTCACTGGTGGTGTTGCCTGTGGTGGTGTTGATGATTGGAAGGGGCCCAGCTGCTCCCAGCACTTCAACCCTTGACTGGTCACCCAAGGATATGCCATCATACCTTTGCAAAATGATATGCCATGTCTCCTTCCTCCATGCTTCCCAACTTGCTCCAGTCATTGTTTTTGTTCAGAATCTCGGACATTTGGGCTGCACTGTTGGGTTTCATTCTCTTGCTCCTACAGCTCTCCTTATGTCCTTCCAATAGCTCCGAGGAGGGAGAATCATCCAGTCATCTGGGCAATGTAAGCCAGTGCACCCTCAGCAATAAGGTCTTTTCTATGTTTCACACAGAGGTTCCAGTGTTCCAGCCTGTGCTTGTTGCCTGTGGTTCCATCACTGGGCACCTCAGAGAAGCACCTGGGTCAGTTTGTCCTGCACCCTCTGGATTTGGGTTGCATGGCAAGGTTTTGGTTGTGGGGGAGAACACCAGATGGCTATAAGACTGATCCAGAACTGGCCAAGGCTGATCTCATCAGCAATCATGGAAGCACCTCTGGAATAAAATATTTAGGAAAGGAGAAAACACTTCCTGTGGAACAGCAACCAGAAGAGAGGTGAGAGAAGATGTGAGAGAAACAGCCCTGCAGATACCAGTCTCGGTGAAGAGGGGAGGTAGGTGCTCCAGCTGACCCCATAAAAGCTCTTGCTGGATCAGGCTCCTGTCAGACCCTATGGCTGTGTGAGTGACAGGCCCGTGCTAGCACAGGTTTGCAGGCAGGACTTATGAATAACTGTAGCCCATGTGAAGAACTCATACTGGAGAAGTTTATGGATTACATGGGAGAAACCCCATGCTGGCATAGGGGAAGAGTGTGAAAATTCCTTCTCCTAAGGACAAAAGAGCCATGGAGATGTGTTGAACTGACCAAAACTCCCATTCCCTATTCCTTTGGAGGGGAGAAAAATCGAGAGTGAAGTTGAACTGAAGAAGAAGGGAGGTGTGGGGAGGAAGGTGGTTCTAGATTTTAGGTTTATTTCTCATTATCCTACTCTGACTGGATTGCAATAAATCAAATTAATTTCCCCAATCAGGGTTGGTTTTTCCAATGAGGGTCATTGGTGAGGGATCTTTTCTGTCCTTATCTAGACCCAGGAGCCTGTTGTATTTTCTCTCCTCTGTCCAGCTGAGGAGGGGGAGTGATGGAACAGCTTGAGTGGGCATCTGGCATCCATCCAGTGTCAAAGCACCACACTGTCCTTTCATGTATTTACATATGTTGGTAAAATTCATGAGCCTTTTCTTCTCTGTAATGAAGAGTCACAGCTCTCTCGGCCTTTCCTTATAGAAGACATGCTCCTGTAAGAGGGTTCATTCATCCTGTTTTTGTAGTGGTGCTGGTAAAAGACACAGTGGTATCCACAGGCCTTGGAGGAGGGATGCCACATTACTTCCTCTGGGAAGCAATATCCATAGAAATGTGCTTTAAAAGGCCATGACTCTTTCAGGAAAGGGAGCACTGTTCAGAGGAGTCAAAATCTAGCAGAGTTCAGATGTGCCAAGAAAAGTGCTGGCCGGTGCTCTCCAGGCTGTGGATGCATATTCATCACCAGTCCTGAGGAAATGTGGGCCTTAGGGAGCCAGTTGTTGAGGGAAGTGCCCAGAAATATGTTCTTGGTGTAGGACTCTACTGAGAAAATGAAAGAAATCTTGTCTGTCTCAGGCCTCTGTCTTAGAAGAAAATTCTGCCCCTGAAGTATCTGTTGATTATTGCCCTAATCTGTTCTACACATGTGCAGAAGGTCCCAGGAGGGCCAAATCTAGGCAGGAGTGCCAGGGCCAGAGCTGGTGCTGGGGCTCAGGGCAAGGCCAGACTCAAGGGAGGTCCATGTACAGGATCCATCCTGTGACTGCTGTGGGTGGTAAAGGTCAGGAGAACAAGAGTAGCTCAGACCAGACACAGGCACCAAGACAGGCCTTTGCTAGGCCTGGGCTGTCATAGAGCCCCTGGCAGGGACCAAGGTGGAGCTGAGCCCACAGTAGAATTGGGTCTGGGTGGGTCCTGGTGCTCCCTGGCCTGTGGTTACCTGCTGACTGCTCTGACTCCCACAGACTCTGTCTGGGGTAGAAGTGCACTTGTGGCCAAATTGTGACACTTGTGGGGCCCTAGAGTTCTTAGGCTTCAGGAAAGCTGCTCAGTCCTGGGGCAAGCCAAGGCAGAACAAAGCCTTTTTGTGCGTTTTGCCACCACTCCCTGTCCTGGGGCTGGCTTCACCTGATGGGTGTTCCAGTATGGAGCTTGCTGTAGCTGATCCCACTTCTGCCCTGGGATCACCTCAGCCCTACACAAGGAGCAGCAGGTGAGCCAGGCCAGAGGCTGTGCTGCAAGGGAGAGGGCTGCATGGGGATGTTGTCTCTGCTGCCCATGCTCAGGCACGCTGACCATGGTCCCTGGATCAGGTGATGGAGGAGAGGAGCAGTGGAGTAGGGAATGTAGACCATTCCAAAGCTATTAACCCATTTCCAATTCCTGACATACTTTGGCTTGTGAGCCTTCTTGCCCAGCACAGCTTCACACAAAGCAAGAGAAGCACTCTTCCCCAAGAACCTATGGAAATGCTGACCTCCTCAGGGCTTCCCACATGCCTGCAGTTCACTTCTGGAGAACAACAGTTTTCAGGAGTCCTGATGGTATGATGTGCTTCAGGTCCAAGTGATATTTCTGAGAGGAGATGCAGCCAGGCAAGGACTGACAGCCATTGGCAGTGGAATGACTAGGGATGTCTTCCTTCGTGTATGAAAGGCTGGATATGAGTTGTAAATGTGCTCTTGCAGCCCAGAAAGCTAACTGTTTCCTGATTCTGCCCCTCTACACTGAGACCCCATCTCAAATACTGCCTCCATCTCTGGAGTCCTCAGCACAGGAAGGACATGGACCTTTTGGAGCAGAGGAGGGCACAAAAATAATCTGAGGGCAGGGGCACTTCTCTTATCAGGACAGGCTGAGACAACTGGGCTCATTCAGCCTGGAGAAGGCAAGGCTTTGAGGAGACTTTGTTGCAGCCTTTCAGCACGTAAAGGGGGCTTAAAAGAAATATTTCAACAGAGCTTTTTGTGATAGGGAAACAGTTTTAAACTAGAAGAGGGTAGATTCAGACTAGCTATGAAGAAACTTTTTATGAAGAGGGTGGTAATACAGAGGAATATGTTGTCCAGAGAGATGATAGATCCCTGTACATGTTCTAAGTCAGGTTGTGTGGGGCTTTGAACAACCTGGTCTACTGGAAGATGTCACTACTCATTGAAGGGAGATTGGACCAGGAAAAATTTAAAAGACACTTCCAACCCAAAATCCTATGAAAGTCTTTGTGTGTGGAAGCATTCAATTATCAGCCTCAGTGTGTGGAAGCAGCGCTGGAAAGAAGAATCATTGCACTTTGTCCCACCCCCCAGTGTCACTAAAAATGATGAAGCATTCTCCTGTGCCTCTCAACCAATGGCTTTTCTGCTCAGCACACAGTGCGCAGATGAAAAACAACTAAATGACACAGGCAAGGTTGCAGCAAGTTTTTAATGCCCACAAAGGTGAAAATTAGGTCATTCTAAGTAGATGCTCCAAGTATGAAGAGGAGTGGAAACAGCCAAGAATCTCTTCCCTTTTCCTGTGGCAGAGTTCTCACAGGGAACCTTTTGACTTGTTCAACAACAGGACACAGTCCAGCATAACCCTGCACTCTGGTTGCTGAGGTACTCACAGCAGGTTTTGAAGCAAGCATAAGAGAACAAAGGCAAAAGTGAGAAAGTGTGAGAGTGAAAGAGAGAGGTAGATATTGGCCAGGTTTTCAGAGCCCAGTATCAGCTTCCTCAGGTTGATCCCCTCAAATTTGCCCGGGCAAGGCAAACTAGTGATGATCAGCTGCTCTTAAAATAATGACACAAAGGGTTGATCTGCTGTCCAGCTTCGCATTCTGAGTTTCTTAGGGTCCTTATCTGATGCCATTGACAGCAGCTTTAGCAGGGATGAAATCTGCTGCTGCCATAGCAGTTGGTGATGCAGGAGAGGTCAAAGCCCCCAGAACTGATGGGCACTCCACCACAGCTGAGGATGTTGCCAACGGCAGCAGAGGTGGAGGATCCCACGGCGGTGTTCTGTGGGGAGGAGCTGAGGATGGGGCCGGGCAGGGTCACCAGCACAGCAGGCGGCTCAATGACAACATTGGAGCTCTGGCACTGCCTGACACAGCACTCATTGCAGCTGCTGGCCAGCGGGCAGGGGCCGCAGGGCTGGCAGCAAGGGTTGCAGGGCTGGCACTTCTCAGAGCAGGACATGTCTTGGGGCATGAGGAGCGCCTGGAGAGAGGGCAGGGAAGAAGCAAAATATAAGGATACATGAGAAGCAGCCTGTCACTACATCAGGAGTCAAATAACATGCAGGGCCAGGAGGTGGAGGCTCTGCAGAGATGTATGAGGGTTCGTTGGCCTCATCCTACCAGGGCCTAAAAAGAGGCACCAGCTCCTATGCAGCCACTGCCCAGTCCTGAGTCCAGATGACAACTGATCACAGTCCCAGCCTCCCTGCACTTCGAACCTTCTCCCCACTTCTCTCTCCCGTAACAAACAGCCCCAAGAGCCATTGTAGAAGACAGCTGGAATCAGCGGAGAGGTGTGTTGAAGTGAGATCTCCTTTTAGAGAAAGCAGAGAAGGAGAAAGGGTTTCAGACTCAGAGGCCCTGACTCCCAAAGAGAAGAAGACAAAAGCAGGGGATGAGAGAGCAAAGAGCTGGGTTGGCTTTTATCATGGTTGTTTACTGCCCCAGGCTGCCAGAAGTACCCCTTCTAGAGGTGATCATTTTCTGACAAATTCATCTTGAATGCAAAACATCTCATTTAATTTTGTGAGCTGTGGTTTGGCTTCTTAAATGGCTGTGTTTTCACTTCCTGCTTTATTTCTGGCGCATTCCACAATGAAGGCATCTTTTGCATGACAAGATGAGAGGCCCAAGCATTTCTGGATCAAAACACATCAGCGTCAGCACAGGACTCACGCGACACGCTGCAGAAGTCCATTAAAAGTAAATTATGTCAGTCTGGGTCACTCCACTGGGACCTTAGGGGCCTTTGTCTCAAAGAAGTGGCTTTGTTCCTGGGTTTGACTCTATCCTACCAAATACAGAGCCCAGGACAATTCAGGTGGCTGGTTTTGCCTTCTCCTGTCATACACCAGGGATGTGGAAAGGGGGAAAAAGGTGGGAAGTTTTATTCAGTTGTCAGAAAGAAAGGCAAATGACATTATAAAGGGGCTTCCATAAGGACAAAGATGGCAAAAGGAAGAGTAAGGAAAATGTAGGACTGCTGCTGAATGAGACAAGAGCCCTAGGGACACAGGGTAGAGAAAAGGCTAAGGTAATGAAGGCCTTCTTTGCCTCAATCCTTATTAGCAAGACTAAGGAATCCCAAATGCAGACTGGGGGTAAAGTCAGGATCAGGGAACGCACACCATTGATGGAAGGAGTTAGGTCAGTGAATCCTTAGCAAACTGCACATATTTAGGCCCTGTTGAAACATACACATGAGTGGTAAGGGAACTGGCTCCTGTCATTGCCAGGTCACTCTTGGTTAGATTCAGCTGAGCATGGTGACTGGGTACTGGAGCAAAGCAAATGCCACTTCTGTCTTCAAAAAGGGGAAAAGGAGAACCGAGGGAGCTATAGCCTTCTCAGCCTCACCTTAGTCCCTTAAAAGGTGATGGGGTAACTAATCCTGAAAAGCTCTCCTAGTCAAGGCATGTCAGTGATGATAAAGCCACCAGGAGTGGGTCAGTGTGGCTTCACCAAGGGGAAGCTATGCTTGATCTTCTTGACAATGTGCTGTGGTGATGTGACAGGCTCAGGAGAGGAAGAAAGAATGGTGGATCTTCTCTACCTGGACGTGAAAAAAGCCTTTGACACTTTTGTGTGAATTCCTGTAGGAGCCTCACAGAGAAGCTGTTGATGTTGGATGAACAGACAGTGAGGTAGAATGAAAACTGACTGGCCAGGCACAGGGATCAGTGATCAGCAGCACAGAACAAATCTGGAGTTCAGAGACTGGTTGTGCATCCAAAGGGTCAGGACTTCATGGGTCCTGTTTATTAACTTCACTGATGATGTGGGTGATAGTACAGAGTGGACCCTCAGCAGGTTTGCAGACAACACCAAACTGGGAGGAGAGGCTTATTCATCAGAGAGTCAGGCCAGCATCCAGAGGGATCTCAGCAAGCAGGAGAAATGAGCTGATGGGAAACTCATGCAATTGGACAAGGGAAAGTGCAAATTCCCTTGTGTCAAAGAAGTCCAACAGTATCCTCAGCCCCATTAGACCAGGTGTTGCCAGGAGCTCAAGAGAGGTGACTGCTCCCCTTTATGCAGCACTGGGGGGGACACAGCTGCAGTGGCCTCCCATGCCGCCCTTCCTCTGTGACCATATTGGTGACAAAAGGGGTCAGTAAGAGAGTGATAAGGTGAGTGAAAAATTGTCTGGTTTACCAGGCCCCAAGAATTGTGGCCATTGCTTCAAACCCCAACTGGCAGACAACTCTGGGGTCTCTCAGGGATAAGCAGTAGGACCACTAGTGTTGCATGTCACCATGAATGTCAGGAATAGTGGGAAGGAGGACACTCTCTACAACTTTGGCGGTGACATTGAGCAACAGGCAGTGAACTGGCCTCTGTTGCCCAAGTTGTTCCCAGAAAATCTTGGCCTCTCCTGTGCAAAGGAAACAGAGAACACAGACTAGACTCTGGAAGTTCTCTGCAACAGACTAGGCTATGAACAGCTGCTGGAACATGGGCTCTCAGCCTCCTCATTACCATCTGCAAAAAATCCCTGGCTGCTATTTCCAGCCCTTGAGCATGAAGACAGCTCTGGGAAGCTGCTCCATCTCCTGGTTCAGAGCCCTCTTGCTGCCTCGGGCTACAGCTGGTGCTGTGCAGGCTGATTCTCGCCGGGACGTCCTTGTTATAGGAGGGGAAGAGCCCATTTGCCGGAAGATCAAGCTGCGCCTGTGCAGAGCCCCTGAGTGCTCTGAGCACGAGAGAGAGACAGAGTGGCGCCGGGACAGGGGGTCAGCCCCGGGGCGGAGCTGGAGGCGAGTGAGGAGAAGAGGAGAGAGAGGGGGAGAGAGAGGGGGATAGAGAGAGGGAGAGGGAGAGGGAGAG
>VXBU01016251.1:146-13671 GCA_013400315.1 Bombycilla garrulus
AGAAGAGCCGACAGGCACATTTCACAAGGTCTTTATTGGGGGTTCCGTGAAGGGGTCCATGAACGGCGTCTTCTGCCGAAGTGGGCAGAAGTAGGGGTTTTTATAGGATTAGGTAGGATTGGGATAACTAGCCAATAGTCTGAGGTCTTAGTGATTTGACCTATAGTCTTAGGACATCTGGAATGTAGCCAGTAGTGTTACAGAGAGATAACAGAGGGTCTTAGGAAGTAGGGTTTAGTACATGACTAAGCATTTTCTCTCCACGGAGGCCTTGCTAGATTCTCAAAGATTGCAACAGCCAATGGTGTTGATATCAAGACTGATTTCTCTTTATTTGAATTACTTTTTGTAGATTTTTTTTAAAATTCTGTACTAGTTATTTAGAGTCATATCTAAACTGTTAGTTTTTCTGGGGAATCTGGTGCTCATGGTGATAGCACTGGACAGTCAACTATGTTTTCCTGAAAGCACACTTCAATAAATCTTTATGCCAATAGAGCTCTGGGATCAATCAAACCTTCACATGCTGTCCAAATAAACTATATTTTCAGTCCTTTTGGGCTTGATACAAAAGAAAAACAGTGCTTCAAATACCTCAAATGTTTTGGGAGGTAAATTCAAAACTCTTATCCTAGTGTGGGGTCACTTTTAAAAACTTTATTTATGGAGGGAAAATTCTCTCTGATCAAGAGAATGATCCTGAAATCTATAATGGGATCTGATTTGTGTGGTTTGTTTTCATCTGGGATTTTAAGACTGTTGGTTTTTATTCCTTCATGTGCTTGTGTTCCCTGACAGAATAAGCACAATATTCATTTACACTAACTCCTGAGGCTTTAAATGCCCCAATACTCTAACAGGACTCCTCATTTTTATTTATTTTCTGTGGCAGTGTATTTTTCCCCACTGGTTACTAACTGCTCTCATCCTAACATTATACCAGTATAAAACTTGGGAGCTGATTTAAATCACTACCTTAAAAAGAAAAGACAAATGGTAGCTGCACTGGCAGGCATGAACCCAACAGGTGCAACAGGGGCTTTGCTCCCACATGGCCTCTTGCTGGTGTGGTCCTCACGTTCCAGGTCACACACACCAACACAGCCCTTCTGCCCACAAGATGTCTGTGGAAAAGCATCTCAGGTGCAGCCTGCATGGGACCAGATAGAAGTTTTCCCATCCTTTTATCATAATTTGCTTTTTCCCATATCTTCTCCTACCATGCTTAGTTTTTGTAAAATTCAGAAAAAGTATGATGTATGTGGAATGAATCTTTGAGCTGGGAGTATTTAACAGAGCTGGCAATACTACTGCTGCTCACTTGGAGCCCAAAAATTATGAATCAGACCCTTGAAAAATCACAAAATCCTGCCATTTTTCACTCACATGTAGGATCATGTAATACTGCTGATTCTGTGTGTAGTTTGCACAGTGTTCAGCTTGTTCCTCCATGCCAAGACCACTCCATATGGACTGGAGCTGAGTAGCTTTGTCTCCAGCATTCTCCTGATAATCTGCCTCTCCTCAGCTTTCCTGTACTCCTTTCTCCTTGCTTGGGAAATGTTTAGTGCCTGCACTCAGACTTGCTTGCTGGCAGCTAATGCCCTAGGGCTTTGACTCTGCCACAGTAATGCGCTTTCAGCTCAGCTTGGCATCCAAGTTGCTTCTGCATCCTTTGTAAGTTGTTAAGGGGCCGGTTCTTTTACCTGTTAGCCTCTGCTTGGCAGCGTTTTAGTCTCTAAAGGATTAAAATCACCATTACTCTCCCTCTTCCTCTGCATCATGGCTGTCCTTAATGCCTTGTGCTGCTTGGAGAGCAGGCATTCCCCACTGAGCCATCCTGCAGCTGCACACCAGCCCCACTACTTGACCTGTTTTGTGTGCTTGGACTGGCCATAACACACCACCAATACGTTTTTGGGTTTTTGTTTTTGTTTTTGTTTTTGTTTTTTTGTCTGTTGAGGTGGAGCCAGTATTTGTCTTCATACATTCAACTGCTCCCATTGTATTCTCAGATGATGTTCAATGCTCAAGTCTATACTTTTTACATCCCTGGCTTTTTATGGTAGGTATTAATCTTGTTTGGTCAATCCTTGTGCTGGCATCAGCTGACATTTTTTGAAGTCCTGCGTCGTACACCTGACTCACACTCACAGGGAGCAATGTGAATTCTCTGTGAGAGCCACGAGTCATCTGCTGGACCCAGCTCTTTTGTATCTCTCCTGGGAAAGTGATGGTCCAACAGCATCCTGACAGACCCATGTTTGTCACACACAGCCTGTGCTTAGACCTCGCAGAGCATGGGGCTCAGTCTGCTGCCACAGTTACTCTTGTGGTCTGAATTTATCCTTGGTTTGTGTTCCTGGAGGCTGTAGTGCCTCACAAGTGCTCTGCAATGGCTTCTGATCCAGCTGCACTTGCAGCTCATGCCCAAAAGTAACTGTCAGACATACAAAAGACAATGGTCCTCACTGCCCTCATTTGAGAGAGACTGGAACTACGGGTTGGGCAGTGGTTGGTCTGGGAATTCAGGAAAGGAAACCTTCTTCAGTCCAGAGTTTTATAGTTATGAAGTAGTTCCTCAGTCAGGCCCTGCTCAAAGGCAGGCAGGCACATAAAATAAAGTCATATAGAAAAAGGGTTCATATCGAGTCAAAGAGCAGAAAGAAAAAGAAATACAAAGAGGAGGAGAAAAATACAACACAATAAAACCAGGGAGATTTAGAGTAGATTCATTGTAAAGAGGGAGAGGATGGGAAAGGGAAGCTGAAATCTAGAAAAGTACTGAGTAGGCTAATAAACAGCATGTTCTCAGATTTTAATTGTCCTTCAGTTAAACCCTCATACTTTTATTTAGAGTTAAGATAAGGAAGGTGGATTCGCCAGCACATAACAAGCTACCTCTTTTTTTGGCTTTTCTCTTATATCTTGTGGATCTTTCTGTATTACTTGTGGGCTATCTCTATAACACTCAATTCTATGTAACCGTGTCACAGAATGCAAAAACTTTAATAACTCCTGTCTCAAAAAGAAGAATTGAAACCTTGGCTTTTCTCAGGTCAATGAAAAAACTCTATTTCACTTCAGTGAGAACTTAGGATTTCATCTCAGACATGAAGATTGTTCAATATTGAGAGTTCTGTGAACTTCAGGTCATCACCAAAACCAAATCTTGGGATTCAGGTGTTTTTTTCCCTAGAAACTAATGTAAGTTGGCAGGAGCTTCTCCCATTCCTCATGAAGTAGAGAGGCTGTTCCAGGGTTAGTAAAAAATAAGCTGCAGTTCTTCTTACTTGGAAGAAGAATTTCTCTGTGTGATGTAGCAGGGGCAGGTTTCACAAAGGTGATTAGAAAACAAGCATTTGTACACAGTAGTTTCAATGAGGATGTTATCTCCTCTAATCCAAGAATTCTCTTTTTTTTCTGGCTGCTAGGGAGCAGTGCTTTACAGACAAACACAAAGGCAAAATAACCATGTACTCTGAATAACTTACATTCAAATTAGATTGACAACATAATGAAAGCTTAATAATGTTATATTTGGAAGTCATTGATAGAAATCATCCTCAGCTTGTATCTTGAGAGGATAGAAGGATGAGTGGTTATCTATGCCTTTGCTACTCTGCTTCTTCTTTCGCAGTCATTTTCTTTTCTCATCTTGCCTGGCACTCTTCAAAAATAGCCTCTTTAAGATATGAAATTTATCTTTATTCTAAAAAAATATAAAAATCCTCCTAACTTTCTGGATGGACCCTTATAATGCTCCGATAATGTTTTAGAGTTGGTGTACTCAAATCCTCACTGATTTCCAGGATGGGTCTTAAATCACACATTACATACTCTTATCCACCAATACTCCGCTCTGGATTTACAGTTCCAGTTAAAGTTAGATCTGTGAAGGAAGATGACATCTTGCTGCTCCCTATCTTTTTAAAATACCAAATCGATTTAAGGGTTTAACTTATTGTTATAGTTTATCCTGAACCTTCTGAATCAGTTCATTGAATTTTAGCTGTAGCTATATAAAATTCTATACACTGAAATTGTTTGGCCATACTCGGAATGTCTATGCCATGATCCATCACTGCCACTAACTGCCAGCAATAAAGAAATCCTCCTTTATTCTCCATTCATTTAAGTGAATCTCTAAAACTGCTATTGAACACTAGGAGTACATTTTACTAGGTTTAAATTTTTTTCTTCTTCTTTTAAGGAGCACTTAATATTTACCTGAAATGTACTTCATTGCTGTCCTAGGTTACAATGTAAAAATGTGCCAGAGGGTCTGTATTCTATCTCCATCTTCATTAACTGTTGAAACCAAGAAGGGGCAGTGTTTTTCTTTGCCTCCTCCCCTGGAGTATCTCCTGATAATGGGCCATTAACACCTTGACCTATGAGTCATAGGTAACTCCCTCCGGGAGTCATTTGTGTTTAATGGGCCATTGTGAGGACCCACCACATGACTCATAGAATTACATAATCCCATTGTGAGATGCTCCACCCAGGGGGAGGAGCCAAGCATTCCCACCTGGATATAATGTGGGAATTGGGACAGAACGAGTAGCCCTTACCCACTGGTTTCCAGAGGACAAGAGCTACCAGACCTGTCTACAGGATCACTATTTCAGCAAGACCACCTCATCTGGACTGCTGCCACGACCCTAACTAGCAGGGTATCAGGTTGTATTTTGACTCTGTCAGTGTTTTTGTTTTCTTTGTATTACTTGCATGTATTTTACTTTTTCCTATTAAATTATATTTCTGACTTGGAGTCTCACTGGTTTTGCTTTCAAACCAGCACAATTGCTGAGTGTCTTCAGTAGATGCCAAAAAAAGACACTGGGAAGACCCAATGAAATACAGACTTGTAAGACTGACTGTAGTAGTGAGCAAGACAATGGAAACAATTATAAGGCAGATTACAATTAATTTAGGAATGTGATTTAGTAAAGGGAAAGCTGCCTTTAGCGTTCTGCTAAAAGAGGATCATGTATGACAAATGTATTAGGGTCATTTCAAAGCATTGCTGAATTGATAAAGATGAAATCGTTGACATAATTCATCTAGATTTTGGGGAAGTACTTGTTACAGACTGTACAGGAGATCAATTTACAAGGTCAGAAAGCTGAGCATAAGAGACAACTCTTGAAATGGAATACAAGTTGGTTGAGGCACAAAAAACAGACGGTGTCAGTAACATGAAACACTTCAGGGTGCAATGAGGTACGGGTTTGCCTGAAGGCGAATACCAAATACCACAAGATTCAGGTCCCAAATCATTTGTTGCACTAGGAATGTGGAGGTGAGCAGGTCTTCACTGCTTTGGAATGAAAAGATTTACAAACCAGTCTAGGGTGATTGATTGAAATCAACCATGAAAATGCAAATCATGGTGGAGAAACCCATGCAGTAAATGCACTTCTCAAGTCCTCTATGGACAGCAGAAAAATGCCTAAAATTCACAGGTGATTAATCACTTCTACCTGCTTTTTAACACCATCTGTGCACCTTGTTAAATACCAAATTGAAACAGATACATTTTCCTGGTGTGTCAAAATCTATCCAACCACTAAAGTTTAAAAAAATGACATTGTGCTGTTAGTGAAACCCATGCACAATACAGAATTGGAAGTACAGAGCACACTCTCCATCAACAAAATGTCCAAGCAAACACCTTAATAACCAGGTTTGACTTCTTCTTTCTGAGAGGAGTTTTTTTCTCCTTGGTTTAGGAATAGACTGAGAAACAGCCTACAATTGAGTACAAATACGACTGAGAACAGCAAACTCATAGGAGGGTCCTAAAAACTAGTAGTGTTCCAATAAAGACTCATTCTCTGTGCACAAAGATTGGCTCAAACATGAAATGCGGGGCCACATAACTCAATGCACTCTGTTAGATGATATGTTATTGCTTCTTTTACAGGAAAAAGGCTACACATCTTAAAGTTTTGATGGGAATTAGGCACCTCATAGCATTTAAAGTTCCATCAGAGAACTTCGCTTCTAGCCCTGAAGTTGCTCGAACATTGTGATGCTTTTGGACCACACCTCCAACAATGAAAGTGTTAACTAATTTTATTTATTCCACCCTTTAAATGTATGTATTTATAAAAGCAAAGATACTTCTACTTAATGAGAATATTGATTTAAACCTTGAAGTCTATGACAGAGAAAACTCTTTATGAAGGAAATATTTTTGGCAAAAACATGTAGAATTTGACCTATTCAGCTGATATCTGAGTGTCTTTGTCTCCTTATTTTTGGATACCATACCAAATTGCTAGTACACATTCACAAAACTACTTCTTGTGCTCTGCTGGCAGGTTTCACAAATCTCACTTTTAAAAGACAGTTAGAAATAAACCAGATGGCTAAAGAAAGTACCAGAGATGTGCATGGCATCTACAAATTGATTGAAATTGTTTTCTTTCATTCATTTCAGTATGTTTGCCTTAAATTGTGATTCAGAAGCTGTTTCATAATTTTTATTTGTCCCTACAAGCTGCTTCTGGAGAACAAGGCAAGGGCCAGGGAGAGACACTTCAGCCTGTGATTTCTGCCCACTGCTGAATACAATTTGGAGCCCTCGGCCACTACTTTATCTAGTTTTACGGAGTTCTTCTTGGTACTGACTTTTGATGTCTCCATTATTTGTCAGAGTGAATTAGTAAACATACCATCCACATATGACCTCTCACTAGGACCAGGAGGTTATATTTGAAATTGATTCAGTGACCAACAAACATGATGAAAAAAATCCCCCCAACTTTCTCAGTGAAAGGAAGGAGTTTATTTTTAAAACAAACAGTAACAAACCAAGAACGAAAAGGAGAATAGTATGAAATTCAAAGGTAGATCAAGCAGTATTAAATAAATTAAAATTATAGATCTATTTTCACTGGAATAATAACTTAATAAGATCATAATCTAATCACTTAAATGGATAAGCCAAGTGAAATTCTGAAGTAACATTACAACTTGTACATAATATCTATATCTTGTCCAGAGCAGTTACAGGGGAAGCATATACTTGTAAAATACTCCTAAGCAACCTGGTAGTACTAGGTACAAAAGCAATTATCTGACATTGAACAATTAGAATTCACACAGGAAAAGAAGCAGGTAGTGCATGTGGTGTCCCACATACAAGACAGAAGCAGGATCAAATAAAAGAGACAGTCACTCTACTCCAATGGCTCTTGTGATAATTAGGTTGCCTTTCCTTCCATTTGATTCAAACCTGGAGCATATAAACATTACTTCTGTTAAATTTGTTGTACTTTTATAATTAAGTACTTATATGAAGATACAGAAGTTACATCCTTTCTATTACAGTCTTATCTGAGATGAGAGATAGTTTCAGCTCCTGTATTGGGATGCCTTATTAACTAAGAATTTGGACAGCTTAGGTTTCACCTAATTAGCCTAGCTGAGGCCTGTAAAGGCCTGGAGTTGTGATGCAGCTGAAAATAGCCTAATCTATGTTTTTGTAAGTTGTGCCAATTACAGAGTGTGTTATAGATAAGTTAGAACAATGTAGCCAATTAACTAGTATCTTCTTCACAAAAGAATGTAAGCTATGTTACCATAGTTAAGGGCAGGTGAAGGACAGAATAAACAGTTCACCATTTTACAGTGCATCAGTGAAGGCATCTTTTCTAACCCAGCTCCTCGTTAAGTTCCTTGCTTCAAGCTCCTTGATGCAACTGCTTCTACTAACTGGACAAGTTTCCAGGGAGATAAGAAAATGCCCACCAAACTTCACTTAAAAAAAGCTGAGGTTGAAGTCCCTAAAGCCTGTGTAATTTGAACGTAAACCAGGCAAACTTAGCTCAGTGCCATTGCCATTCTAAAGCATGCAGCCAGGGTTTGATGGGAAATTTCCTCAAGAACCCAGAGAAACTGCACACCAAAGCTGAGAGATTTTGGTTTTTTTTTTCCAGATAGACATTTTTCAAATGAAAAATTATGATAGTCCCAGTAAGTTCTGTTTCAATTCCACTTTTTGCTCTTTGCCAGTGGGCTTGCTTTCTTCATTCTCTCTAAATTGACTAGAAAGAACAGGATCAAGCTGGCTGTACTTTATGTATACCATCTTGTTCTTTGCTTACAGTCTGCTGAGTATTGACCACATATGTAAAGTGGCGGTATTTGTGCTGAAGAGTCTGGTATGGTCACAGCAATAAACATCTCTACAATGGTCTGACAGTTTTCAGTGATTTGACATACCCCACCTGTTGAAAATTGAACCTACAAGTCTGAAAAAATCACTCAATGTCAGATTTTATGGCACTACTGGGTTACTCTTCAATTTCATAGAAGCAGAAAGTAGCATAAATTTCCCACCTGGACTTTTAGTAAAATGAACTAATTTTTATATTTTTCTAGTGCACTCAGAGGAACATAAAATGAAGAACATGTTTACTTAGTATCCATCAGTTGTGCCTGTCTGAGTCACTTGACAAAATATTTTCTCTATCTTATACTTGATTTTTAGTTACATGAATAGCAAGAAAATTTTAAGGAAAATAATAATAATGCAGGAGGGCAGTGAGAGACTTTCAAGTCTCTCTTGAGAGACTGTCTTGACAGGAGGAATTTGATGCCTCTGGGAAAACAGAATTCATTTACATTAACTCTATTCAACTGTAATGACAAGCCTTAAAACAGGCTGAGATGTACTTGTTTTCTTTACTGATATCTTTTAGTTCCTACTGAGTTTTTCTTATTCTTATGGTGTGGAAAGAGCCACAAATTCTGCTTGTGAACATAACTTGTTATTAATCCCCACATGGTTATTTTCTATTACTAGGACAAACAACAGTGCCAAGCTTTTCCAATATAGCCTAGATCAAACCAATTATCTTTATAGATGCTTTTAGAGAACTTAGAACCTTCTTGTCCAAGTTGGGTTTGATGCCACCAGCATCTTGCAGAGCCTCATCCACAGCCTGGTGTTCCTGGGGGGCTTCACTGAAGACCATACTCAATGTTAGGCTAAATATGTCCACAAAAGAGAGTGTTTGAACTGAACAGTTCCATGTAATGAGTGTTTGCTAGCAATTTTTTGGGGCTGGTTACCTGCTTTAATACCTGTGCCCATCATCCAATCAATTTTTTGAGTATTTCCACCATAGGCAAGCTAGGACGAACCCAATCAGCTGTTTTCCAATGAAGGCTTTGGTATTTGGAGGCCAGAGGTTACTATAGACAGAAGCGTGCCTAAAAGTTAGATGCTGAAACATCGCAGGGCTTTGGAGGAACCAGGCTTTAGAACAAAATGATTCAAAGCACTTGCATATGAACTTATGCATAAAATATTACTACTAGAAAAACTATGCAACAAAACATTCTTGATTCTTTGGATTTTCAGTCACTTAGAAAATCTCAGTTAGGACAGTTCTCTTGGTTATACGTGTTTGTTAATTTCCAAATTAATTTTGTTTCCCAACTTACAGTCTGTCCTCTGCCCCACCATCTTACAACTTTCCCCTCAATTCTTTCCATGAGCATCTTGCCTAATACCTGCACTCCCTGCTCTTAACTGCTGCTTTGCCTTGGTTTCCCCCGCTTCTTTGGCCAGACTTCACCACCAGGTTTCATCCTAGACTTGGTTTGTGCAGATCATAGTCTGTTCCTGTCTCTTCTCCAAAATTCTCTTTTTTTCACTCTCTCAGCTTAGAAAAAGGAAATAAAAAAGAAGAAACTAAAGACTGCCTCCAATTTTAATGCTACAGGAAGCATATAATACACAAAGGAAAGCAATAAATTGAACGTCTGAAACCATTGAAAAGAGAAACACCATCACTATAGTGATCTTGATAGTTTGCCTAAGATGTGTCCTTCAAAGACTTGACTGGCCGTGAAAGGATTCAACACAAATTAATAACTGCTAAACTGCTTCTGATCTGCAGATCATATTGTCCTGCTGACAGATCATGCATGGTGAAGTAGAAGAGCTGATACAGGACAGTGAAACCAGCAATGAACCTGAGAAAATTGAGAAGGTACAGCTGGAATATAAATGGACAAAAAGCAGCCTCTAGAAAAGGAAAGGCAAAAGTAAAGGAATTTTAAAAAGTACGGGAACAGAAAAGCTAAACATAATCATAACCCAAACAAACACAGTATCCTTCCTTCAAAATGTGTGCATGAAGTTTTGAGCATGTGGTTATCATCAAATTAGCAAAAACATGAAATAGAATAATGCCAATATAAATTACCAAGAGTACTAAAATGAATGTTTTGTCTTCGATAGGTTATATCTTCATTCAGAGATATTTAAATCCTGATTAAATGGAACCCTGAAATATCCATGGAAATTGAGATTGAATTATCCTTCAGGAGACAAACACTACATGTTTTCATTACATTTCAGTTGTGTAGCCTTTCCAGATCTTAAGGATTTACACTAGGTTTTTACTCATCTATTTCCTTACAGTTGGACATAGATATAAGGATGATGTTAGTGCAGCAGACAAATGTTTACAGAAAGAGGAAGCAAAATTTGAAGCAATCCCTTCATTGGCTTACCTATAGATACAAACCCAGGCTATTTTCTTTCTTAATTTATGACAAAGACTCTGGTTTCTGAAAGCTGTGTTTTAGAAATGTTGATTAAATCACCTACAAATGAAAACTGTTGTTTAAGTCTCTTACATATGTTTACCTGAGTACTTGCATCAATGAGCCACGTTAGCTTAGATCTGATTCTGAATGTATAATTTGTCCAGGCCAAAAAAAAAAAGTTTTTTAGAAAGTCTGGAGCTTTCCTAATGAAACGTAAAAAATGCTTAGGGATGTGGAGGGTAATCTGGTGAAAAGATGGTGAAATCAAGATACTAAGGGAAAGATTGATCACAAAGTAGAATTGCAGAGAAGGAAGATGAAACACTAGAAGCAGAGAAGTTTATCTAGTGAATGTATACAGGAAGAAAGCAGAGAAGATAACAGATCTAGAGACAAAGACAATAGGATGGTAACTGAAGAGGAGGTTGAGAGATGATTTTTTTGTCTCAGGCATTCACTGTGTTCTTCTAATACTAGCAAGGCAATGGTGCAAAAGCAGCTCCTGCAGTGGGCAGGAAAGAAACAAGACACCCTGTTAGTTTTGCAATTAAAACAGCAAACTAGTACTCCTGAAACCTGCAATTTTGCTTCCTGGTTTTGTTTGAAACTTCAGTTTTCTTGGGCAAGGCAATCACTACTCTCTTCAGTTTCCTATTTATAAACTAGGGTGATAGTATTTCTTTTCTGTCATCTTCTTCTTAACTTGGTTGTCTGAGTTACAATAGGACCCATATCTCAATCTGCTCCTGAGCAGAGGCTGGCAAAATAGCCTGGCTCTGACTGGGACTGTTACACTGGGGTTTTGCAGCAACCACAGTAAGTAAGGCAGAGAGGAACAGAAAAGCCAAAGAAACTGACAAGAGTCTTGATATCAGAAACTAGAAGTGATTACTTATAAATGTATATTTAGGTTTTTATTTTCTTTCTGATCCTATCAAATTTCAGCTTATTTTTATTTTATTCCCTTGAATCTTACTTTTACTTCAAAAGAAAGTGGTTATTCTCATACAAGAGCTTGAGCTTTCTGAAAAACACCAGCTCTCATCAGCCTTCTGATAAAATCATAAGAGCTGAAAACATTGAGAGTTCCTTTTGTTTTAATAACCTCTCTTTCTTGAATATTTACTTCTCATTTGAATACTTACCGTCAATAAAAATTAAAACCTTACGTTTGTGAGGAGTACAAGCATATTTGGGATTAAAATGAGTGACATCTCTCAAGAATGAAGGCTTTTGAAGGGTTATCTTTCTTAAAGCAGTACTCTTTCTGCAAAGAATATTCTGAGTCCAGCATGCTACACAACCAAGAAAACAAAGAAGAGAAATTCTGTAAATGCGAAGCAGAACTGGGAAAAAGATTCTGTTTGGTCCATCTGCACTAGGAGTTGTATAAGTTTAACTATTTAGAACACAAAGAAAATGACTGAGTTTCTAATATAATTAACAATTATTTTAAGCAGTGGTTTAAATTATAGTTCTTGTTAATTTAATTTTCATTATTTGCTATTTGCCTGTGTAAATAAGATGTTGTTTTTACAAACAGGTTGTTGAGAAGCCTGCAAGGAGATGCAGGATTGGGATATATCACCCACATGACAACATAAATAACAGAAAAATATGGACAAATAGCAAAGACAAATATACCCTCTACAGCATTAAAGTTACAGAATGCCTAGAGCTGAGGAACAGCTAATATGGGAGAAAATGGTTTATAATTTGGAGAAAATGTCTAGGTTAATAATTTGCAGGTGAAACGTATGAACTTTGTAACTATCCAACTAAAGTTCCATAGTACGATACTAAAGCTAGCTGCTCTGCTGCTCTCCTGGAGTGGTTTTGTTTGTTTGTTTGTTTGTTTTATGGAGATAACCACAGGCATTTATTAAAACTGATAATTTTCCATTCAAATAGAGTTCCTGCTGAGTTCCTATGTTTCTTTCTATATAAGCCATTAATTAAGCACCTGGAACAGAAATGTTCTCAGTGGCAAGGCCAAGGCATCAGCTGCTCAAAGGGATGTGAAGTTGTCAAATGGGGCTCTCTAAGCCATTTTAGAGAACAGAAGGACATTGTGCCTAGACACCAAACCACAAACAAATCTTAACAATGGGTAAATTGTGATAAGGAACAAGGCATGCATATTTTATCATGTTGTCTTGTGCTGTTTGTGTTGTTAGTTGAAACAAAGCGTACTTGTGGGTTAAACTGCTCAGATACTTTATGCAATTGCGCTTGGACTCTGCCTGGAAAATGTTAAGTCCTGGAAACACTCACCGTGTTAGGAATACAATAACGATCGCACATGATGTGCCTCGTGGTAGAGCCGGTATGGGGATATTGTACCCGTGGGAGCTGCATAGGGCACGGCTGGAGCACAGGTAACAGGAAGGATGAGGAGTGCTCTGTGGGTGCGTGCTTGGGTTTCAGTGCTGATGGAGGAGCGTCTGTGCCAACGGGGAAATAAAGAAGCCAGATCATGTCCTGGGTCATTACGTTATTTATACCTCCGTGAACTAAGCAACAAAGGGGATCTGTGCCCAAAGTGGGCAATATTCCACTATCATGTTTTGAGAAAGTGGTTCCTCGTCCTCCCGCTGTGGCTTACATTACACACACAACACAAGTGTGTACGTAATTTTGTTACACATAATTATATATAATACTAAAGCCTCCCTGATGTCACTCCCCTCATCGACCAGTCCTCACGGAAGTCTGGCAGTCCAGAGAGCCTGGGATGGCAGCAGTGCCAAGATGTTATGCAGGAGGCTCACCTAAAGAGAGGAGGACCCTTCTCTGGACACGCACCCCGGCCACTCCCGCACAGCCCTCGACAGGTGCCGCTCGGGCCCACCGCTCTACCCGGCGGCCCGGCCCCGACGGCAGCCCGGCCGTGCGGGAGCGGCCGGTCCCGGCGACGGCTGCTCCCGACGGCGTTCGGGGGGCAGGGCGG
>VXBU01016251.1:13846-109207 GCA_013400315.1 Bombycilla garrulus
CTGCACTGCTGCGGAGCACCAGCAGCGAGGGCCTGCGAAGCTCTCCGTGTATTAGCCGCCCTACAGAGAGCAGGTTGTAGGCGCTGCTTGCTGCTGCTGCTGCTGCTTTGGCTGCTTTGAAACCGCCGAGGACTCCCTGAGCTGCGGGAATGGCCGAGGCCTCGGGCCTGGAGGAGCAGCGCAGCGCAGCCCAGCTGCGGCACCGGTCTGGGTGATCGGCCTGCCCCTGTGCCGTATGCCTTGTGTTCTTACTTCACTTGAATCACATACTGAAGGGTTTTGACACCTTTTGGTGACATGGTGACATTTATGCTAAGGAAGAAGAGAGTGTAATAGCACCGTGCCCATGAGCCTCAACAGGTGGAGGATTTTTCAGTTACATGAATGGAAATTTTATTGCCCACTACATCCCCATTAAAACATCCACAGCATTTACAGATACACATTTTCATGTAGGGTGGGTTACCAAACTCAAACTGGCTTGAGGTCAGTATCATTTAAAGGATTATTATTGAAGAAAAATCTGTTTATTAGCCAAACTCATAAAGTAGGCTGGCATGCTGATTTTTACATTGCATTACTGTAAAAGTAGTGTTTTTGTGCTTACAGCTAGCAGATGAAACTTCTCTGCATATGGCATTGGCCTGAATAAACCTGACTGAGTCTACTGTCCTACAGTATGATGCACACTGTGAATTTTCAGGAGGGCTTTGCCTCCGTTAACTGAGTGTAACACCTAAGGCCCTGACCTGTCAAAAAGGTGTTTGAGTTTAGGGTGTTGAATCTGTAACTACTCTTGGTGATTTCAATGAGAGTTTATATGGGCTCAGATCTGTGCTAGTACAGTACATGCAGAATTGGAGACTGTGAACACAGTACTTCCAAAGACATAAAATGATCCAGGAGAAAGTGAAAAGTGCACTTTAAGTAGTATCCTGGTTGTGCAGTGTTGAATCTGACATCTCATTTCTCAAATGGAGTTTTATGTGGGATAGGGGTGATTTCAGGTGGGAGCCAAACACGAGGTGTGTTCAGGGGAAATGTTGCTATTCTTTGCTTTAAAAAGTCATTTAGAATTACTTTGGAACTCTTTTACTTTATATCTAGTTTAACCTAAAGACTCAGTCCTAAAATTGAACACTTACTTCAGTTTAGGGGCTTCTTGATTGTAAGAATGTTTAATGACTGTGCTAAGCTACATTTTTGTATATACTTAAACATACATATAATTTGTTATTTTCAGGACAAATTAGAGGTGTAGTGACTTATATTCCACCTTTCCTTCCTTTCTCTCTGTTTCCACATCAGGCTTACAGCTTGTTTTTCTGGGTAAAGTCTTTGCTGTCAAGATACATGTTTTGCTCTCTTGCCTTCCTCTTCCTTTGGCTGTTGTAATTCACTTCGTGTGTTTTGCCCATTAACTCCAGCATCCTAATGGGCCTCTGAGGAAGTGGCTCAGACTTCTGAAGTAACTTGTAATACATTTTTTGAATTTAACATATCCCTCAGTGGTACAGATTTTCTCAAGGCCTCCTAGCTTCAGTGTCTGCTGGATAGTTTTTTTCCCCTGTGCCTTTCATAAAAATCTTGAAATACTTTCAAAATACAAGGTAACACAGGCAAGAAAAGACATGGTAACTCTAAAAAAACACTCTCCCATTGCAGGTGGTAGACAGTTAAAACATAAGATAGCTTGGTGTAAAAGACCAGAAGCTGATGGGTTCAGACCTGTGGTCACATACTTTTTCATTTGCATAAGCCAAGTCCTCCAGGTTTGAAACGTAGGAGTAATTGAAATACTTGTCAAAGAAAGTGTAACTTTTAAAACTGTGGTGCTACAGGTGTTAAGAAAAGTGGTAAGGGTGTGTGTTTGGTCCTTATGCACAAACACTTGTACAAATAGCACACACTTGTACACAAATGCTGTACACTTGTACAGTAGGTTGCCTTTTCATTTTTCATTAGAAGAAGATAAATTTTTTTGTCTGTTTCAGTCTTCTTTTTCCTTTTGACTTTGGTTCCATTTCAATGCCTTTTGCTCTGTACCTTTTCANTGCAGCTGGCCCTGCCCTGCTCGGGTCCCCGCCGCGGCCCTGCACTGCTGCGGAGCACCAGCAGCGAGGGCCTGCGAAGCTCTCCGTGTATTAGCCGCCCTACAGAGAGCAGGTTGTAGGCGCTGCTTGCTGCTGCTGCTGCTGCTTTGGCTGCTTTGAAACCGCCGAGGACTCCCTGAGCTGCGGGAATGGCCGAGGCCTCGGGCCTGGAGGAGCAGCGCAGCGCAGCCCAGCTGCGGCACCGGTCTGGGTGATCGGCCTGCCCCTGTGCCGTATGCCTTGTGTTCTTACTTCACTTGAATCACATACTGAAGGGTTTTGACACCTTTTGGTGACATGGTGACATTTATGCTAAGGAAGAAGAGAGTGTAATAGCACCGTGCCCATGAGCCTCAACAGGTGGAGGATTTTTCAGTTACATGAATGGAAATTTTATTGCCCACTACATCCCCATTAAAACATCCACAGCATTTACAGATACACATTTTCATGTAGGGTGGGTTACCAAACTCAAACTGGCTTGAGGTCAGTATCATTTAAAGGATTATTATTGAAGAAAAATCTGTTTATTAGCCAAACTCATAAAGTAGGCTGGCATGCTGATTTTTACATTGCATTACTGTAAAAGTAGTGTTTTTGTGCTTACAGCTAGCAGATGAAACTTCTCTGCATATGGCATTGGCCTGAATAAACCTGACTGAGTCTACTGTCCTACAGTATGATGCACACTGTGAATTTTCAGGAGGGCTTTGCCTCCGTTAACTGAGTGTAACACCTAAGGCCCTGACCTGTCAAAAAGGTGTTTGAGTTTAGGGTGTTGAATCTGTAACTACTCTTGGTGATTTCAATGAGAGTTTATATGGGCTCAGATCTGTGCTAGTACAGTACATGCAGAATTGGAGACTGTGAACACAGTACTTCCAAAGACATAAAATGATCCAGGAGAAAGTGAAAAGTGCACTTTAAGTAGTATCCTGGTTGTGCAGTGTTGAATCTGACATCTCATTTCTCAAATGGAGTTTTATGTGGGATAGGGGTGATTTCAGGTGGGAGCCAAACACGAGGTGTGTTCAGGGGAAATGTTGCTATTCTTTGCTTTAAAAAGTCATTTAGAATTACTTTGGAACTCTTTTACTTTATATCTAGTTTAACCTAAAGACTCAGTCCTAAAATTGAACACTTACTTCAGTTTAGGGGCTTCTTGATTGTAAGAATGTTTAATGACTGTGCTAAGCTACATTTTTGTATATACTTAAACATACATATAATTTGTTATTTTCAGGACAAATTAGAGGTGTAGTGACTTATATTCCACCTTTCCTTCCTTTCTCTCTGTTTCCACATCAGGCTTACAGCTTGTTTTTCTGGGTAAAGTCTTTGCTGTCAAGATACATGTTTTGCTCTCTTGCCTTCCTCTTCCTTTGGCTGTTGTAATTCACTTCGTGTGTTTTGCCCATTAACTCCAGCATCCTAATGGGCCTCTGAGGAAGTGGCTCAGACTTCTGAAGTAACTTGTAATACATTTTTTGAATTTAACATATCCCTCAGTGGTACAGATTTTCTCAAGGCCTCCTAGCTTCAGTGTCTGCTGGATAGTTTTTTTCCCCTGTGCCTTTCATAAAAATCTTGAAATACTTTCAAAATACAAGGTAACACAGGCAAGAAAAGACATGGTAACTCTAAAAAAACACTCTCCCATTGCAGGTGGTAGACAGTTAAAACATAAGATAGCTTGGTGTAAAAGACCAGAAGCTGATGGGTTCAGACCTGTGGTCACATACTTTTTCATTTGCATAAGCCAAGTCCTCCAGGTTTGAAACGTAGGAGTAATTGAAATACTTGTCAAAGAAAGTGTAACTTTTAAAACTGTGGTGCTACAGGTGTTAAGAAAAGTGGTAAGGGTGTGTGTTTGGTCCTTATGCACAAACACTTGTACAAATAGCACACACTTGTACACAAATGCTGTACACTTGTACAGTAGGTTGCCTTTTCATTTTTCATTAGAAGAAGATAAATTTTTTTGTCTGTTTCAGTCTTCTTTTTCCTTTTGACTTTGGTTCCATTTCAATGCCTTTTGCTCTGTACCTTTTCACATATCTATCTCTGTTTTTATTATGCTAAACACTAACTTCTTGCTTGTTCTTTTGCCTCGGTATTTATGTATTTTCCCACTTATTTTACAGTCACACATATTTCAGGCCTAGTTTGCACCTGGTACTCTGAACAATCTTTGCACTACGTGTACCTTGAGCATTATTTAAACTAACTGAATAGGATGACGTAGGTAGGAATACTGAGTCAAAGCCAACTTAGCAAACACTGAAGGAGCATAAAAGAGTCATTATTTCCATTGATAATCTCACAAACTGGATGCAGAATAACTCACTTCAGGGGCAAGGATCCACATAAATTTTACCTGTTCTCTAGCTAAGTTCATGTATTGGTAATGGATGTATGGAGATATATATGGATACGTGAAAGGTTAATTACTCTGGTGAGTTACCATGTAATTTTTCTGCTTGGACTCTTGATTTTCATCTAACATTTATATCACTCAGTGACCCACATTCAGAGTATTTAAAAGCTGGTGTAAAGTTGTCGGGTGAAGACCTGGTCAATAACCTGGTCAATAATGGTTTGAGACAAGAGGCAGAGCTGTAGCAAGAACTTTCTTGCTGGTGGCCCAAGTCCTCCATAAACCAGTGAACTTCATAAATCACAAAATACTATCCCAAGAGTACATTCCATTCCTCATCCCCATCCCTGGAGTTGTTCAAGGCCAGTTTGAATGGGAGTCTGAGCAAGCTGATCTAGTTGAAAATGTCAAAATGTCCCTGCCCATGGCAGCGGAGTTGGAACTAGATGATCTTCAGGGTCCCTCAGATTTGCCAATTTCTAGAATTAAATCCAATGTCAAAGTGCTTCTCTTTCGTTTGTCACCTCCCACACATTAGAGTGTTCAGTGTATGCTGTTTACAGCTACTCATTTGTGACTGCCTCCTAAAGTTAGTTTGAAGAGATGTAATTTCCGTTTAATTTTTCATTCATGAGAGGCTGTTTCTTGGTTGAGCAGTAGTTGTAGTTGAAATAGCTAGATTTCAACATGATTTCTAGACGTGAGTTCCGAAGAGATACCTAACCTGCTTGTAATCAGCAGAGCACACCTTTCCTATTGATTGCACAATTTTTTGTGTGGACGGGAGAGAAGAAGAAGGAAAACTGGTGAGATTTTCGTGTTCATATTATCTCTGTAACATTCTGTCACGTTTCCTTCTCAAACAAAGCTAAACCTCTGTGAGGGGCCCAACAGACTTTGGAGCCACTAGTCTAACAGCTTTTTTTAATGTGGACAAATGCAGGAAGGAAGAATAAAGTGGAGCAGATACTCTTTAAGATCTCTGGTTGGTTGAGTTGGCATTGTAATGACTTTGACATTTGGAAAATGAAATTAAAATGCTAAAAGACCTAGCACTGTGATTTACTGTGTTCCAAAATTCTCTGGAGCTGTGGGAGAGTGTGTGAAGACCTGCATGCTGGACTTTTGGGCAACAAAACAAGTGGTTGCTTTTCATGTTTCCATGTTTCAGGTCAGACTAAGAGACCTGCAGGGATGTTATGAAACAGTGAGAAATTAATAATATTATCTGATGCACAGCATACAAAACTTCTGAGGGCTGGACCACTTCGTATAGTAGTGTTAACTACTAAATTGTGGTGCTTCTAAATGGCCATTGAAAATGATGTGGTATAGTACTGCCATCAAGACAAGACATGTTGTTCTGAGGAGCTGCTTATATCACTTGTATCATCAGTGAATGATACCAGCCTGCTTTGTGTTTCAGCAGTCGGGAGGCAGCCAGTGGAGCAAGAGTAGGGCAGGAGGGAAAGCAGAGTTGATATGGTGGGATAAAACCAAGGTCACTGCATTCTTCAGGTTTTATCAGAGATAAATCACATCAGGAAGTGAGATGAGAAGCAAATGGCCAGTAATTGTGTATTTCTCTGGGTCTGAGTGCTTCACTCTTTTGGATAAGTTAACAGTTTAATCTGAAGTCAAGGGGAGCAACATTATAGAAACACAGTCAACAAACATCCCAAACAGTGAGATTGAAATGCATTTTGGGACCCATCAGTTTCTTCAACAAAATTGTCTCCAAGAGAGCAGCCAGGAAAAATTTGATAAAACTTAAGGCAGTATCATAGTAGTTGGATCTCTTGTTAAAAGAGGATGAGTAGGCTTCATGGTTTCTCAGAGAGCATGGTAGATAATGGGTTTCTAGGCCCGATGTAATGTAGTAGCCCTTCAGCATTTGAGGACACAAGGCCCTCAAATGTTGAGAGAAGGCAGAGTATGATCCACAGTGTTTCCAAAGCACAGACTGGAGATAGTATCTATGCTTCTGCTCTCAGAAAATGAGATGTTTTCCATGACATTGTCATTAGATACCAAAAAATAGGCCAGTAATTTGTACAAATTTAAAAAAAAAAAATCTGATAGGAATTCAGTGTGCTTTTTGGTTTAAAAAAAGTAAGTTTAAAACCTTGACTGTGTCCCAGCTTCATCAGATTATTAGACTGTGTCTACAGCGTCATTAATGAGATCTACCCAGATTTGTCACTAAAAATAGCAATGGACAAATAGTAAGTGTTCGATGTAGAGGGTCACCTTGGAACAGGTATACTCTCCTGTAATGTCAGTCTCTTTTTACTCAATTTCACTAAAGTAGTCATCTGGCTGTAAAGCAGTTCAGTAATGTAGGATGTCATATATATTCCTTTAATTATTATGATCTTCCTTGTAGCAATTACAATTTACTTTATTGCAGATAACAGCACATTGGTAGATAAAAGTCGCTAGACAGATATGAAAAGTTGTACATTGTAACTTTTAGATTGAGTGTATAGCAGCCGGTTCTCACTTAACTTTTTTTTATAAATTCATAGATTCTTTTGCACCAATAATTAAAAAGATACAAAAGACAATAAGAATATTTCATAGTGACTATAGAGCATAACAAAATTCACTTGTCTCACTGATAGACAGCACCTGAGATGTGGGCTTTCCTTCAGTTGCAGAGGAAGAAGTCTCTACATGAGTGAATGCCAGAAGCATCTACTGAATACTTTTTTCAGACTGTTTGAGAAAATTTGCCTTATTTCTTTCATTGCTTCAAAACAACTTGTCACACTCCTACGTTCTTTTTGACAGCATACCAATTTTGTTGCACTTATTTGTCCATATAAGGGAAATCGCTGATGGGACTCAGTTATTTTCCTGACTAGAACCCATTTCTGGTATACAGTTGTTAGGTCATTTTATGGCCATTATTGCTACGTTGTTTTTTAACATTCAGAAACAAATATATTGAATAACCTCTTTGAGGTCTGTCTTTGTGAAATTTGCTTTTCCTTCAGTAATGGTAATGGGAGCTGCAAACATAGCCCTGTTGAATAATCAGATTCCACAGAAATGCTCTGGCTTGATTGTTTCTTGTACCATAAACCCATGGAAACAAATTATTTGCTATTACTGGTTTTATTCTATTTATTTGGGAAAGTCAATATGTTTAAAAGGCAAAAATTACTTTAAAAAGTCTTTTATGTGGTCATTTTTATAAAAAATCCAAATACATTGATGAGAGATGCCAACATCATCAGTATATAGCTCATCTAGTTGAAACGGATTTTAAGCAAGGAGGCCAGCATTATTCTTTTTCATTTAGACCTTTAACATTACTGTCCCCACAATCTGTTCATGGTTCATTATCCTCAGGCTAATAGGTAGTGGAGAATTCCCCAGCCCCTGCCAGTGCTGCTGTAAAAGGTGAAGCCTTCTCGTGTGCTCCAAGTGTGTCTTTTGTAGAGGGCTGTGACTCATGGCAGAAGCAAGAGTTGTTTGCTGCTAGGTCTGTATTTCCTGCTGGATAAGTACTGGGCTTTACAGTCTAATCCACATGCTCTGGTTCGCTTCTGGCTCTCATTATTTCATCCAGCAGCATTTGAGGCAAGGCTACTTGGTTCAGGGCTTTAGGCTGTTGTTTTTTGTGTTTTTTTAAGTGATTGTGAGGTTTGCTCTTACTCATTTTTATTTGCAACTACTCTATCAGATTGTTGATATTTAAAAACAGTGTAGCAAAGGCTTATTTTTAATTACTTAGACAGAGGATGAAGCAGGGAGAAAAAGAAGATAGATTGACAAATATTTCACTGTAAGGGAAGGAACTACTTTATCAAGTTTGAAGCAGTTTACTATAATCACTCACTGACAATTTTAAAGTTTAGCTTCTCATACCTTTCAGTCCCTTATCAGGGGATTTGACATTTGTGTAAGGTATCAGTAAGGACATAAGTACATAGGTACACTTGCCTTTGTTGATGCCAAGGCATCATAATCCAGAAAATTTATGGCAGGATTTCAACTTAAGTACTGCCAGAAATAAAATTTATCCAAGGTGGAAGTGTCCTTTTTCAGGGTTCAAATCCTTCTTGGAACTGCTTTTCTCATTTCCTTCCCACTTTTTTGCAACTAAGCATTTACCATTTTTGGAAAAGGTTGTCTGTACTGATATACCAAACTCACTTTTTCCTTTCTCATTGACTTGAAATTGAGGTTAACAAAGTTAATTCCAAGCAAGTAGTACATACAAAGAATGATTTTTGTCCGAAAGAACAGCATGACTTGAACAGTATGGAAGTGCTGATGTTCTTGCTTTGTGCAAGAGCCCGTAATGACAAAGTATTCTTGTCAGAGGATATAATGAAACTATAAATTGTTTTCATGACTGCTGTGGTATTTGGTCTCTTGCAGATCACAATGAGAAAGTATTTAGAGCCATGTCTTGTGTCAGTAACATCAGAAATAGAAATACATACTTTAGCATGAGCAGTGTCAGATGATGGGTAATAAGAATCTGCTGATCAAACCTCATGTTAAGTGGAAAAAGTTACCTGAAAGTTCTGATAGGTTACATTGAGGATGACATACACGTTAGTCTTCCTTTCAATGGGGAAAGGCAATGAAGCAGATCAAACTAAAGCAGAACAGCTAAGATTTGCAAGTTCTGCTCTGCTTAGTGCATGAGCCCTTCACATGAGAGGTGGTGGCTGCAGGGGAAGGCTCATCTCTGCTTTCCCTCCCCTTTTAGGTGTTTGCTGCATTCCTGCATTATTTCCCATTTTTCTTCCTCAAACGAGCATGAGCCTGTAGTATCACAGCACAGTTAAGTTTCTTTTACATATGGCATGGGGGTGTCACACTGTAGCATAATCAACGTAAATTTTGGTTATCATTCATACAGCCACTTCTGCTGTAGCACAGTTCCATGTCAGTGTCCAGCTGGGAGTCTGAGCCCAGAGGACATTGGTGGTAGTGGGGAGAAGTATGGCAGTGGGAAGTGAAGCAGGAACAATTGGTTGCTACCTGGGAGCTGGGTGTTGTCAACACATGTAGAAAAGGGATTTTGCAAATGCTTCTTCCTTCTAGCAGCCTTGTCAGGGCTGTTGGGCAAATTGCAAGGTTCATCATGCTATTGCATATAAGCAAAAGAATGAGAAACTAAAATTGGTAAATTTTTCTAAGTCACAGTGGTCAGGTGAACATACGGCCTTACAAATGGATTTCAAGCTTTCTATACAAGATATTTTCCTCATGATTGTTACTAATAAGTTCAGAGGACTTGTGGCAGACTTAGATCTTGTGCAGTCTTCTTCTAACTTTTCAGAGAAGAACTTGAGCCTCTTGTATCCAGTACTACCTTGTTACATGTATAGGTTTTTTCTCTTCTGCAGTATCTGGTGTGCAAAAGGAAACTTGAAAGTAAAAAGGAGGCGTTGCTAATCCTTTCCAAAGAGCTGGACACCTGTCAACAAGAAAGAGACCAGTACAAACTTATGGCCAACCAGCTGCGGGAACGACACCAGTCTCTGAAAAAGAAGTATCGGGAGTTGATTGTAGGTTGTTCTTTATGAAGACTGTATAATTGGGGGACAAAGGTGAACCTCAAAAAAAAAAATTGGAAAAAGTTCATAATGGCTGCTGTGAAAATGTTTAGGTTCCTGTTTGCAGTAGTCCTGCAGTTGCAGAGCCCTGATCATATTATTACTTATTTGTTCTGCATTGATGAGGCAGTGCCTGTTATGTAGCACACAGAAACAGTGCATGCTCTGAGGAAATTAGTTTCAGTGATAATTCCATTTAAAAACTGACTGTGGTATTATTCCACAGCAGCTTAATGTAGCAGTGTGAAAATTAATGCAACACAAATTTGTAATGAACTGCTGTTCTAGAAATGTAAACAAATCTTCAACTTCAGAAATTTTTTGGAGTTAGTATTACTGGTATGAATTAGCAGTATTTTTAAAAATAATTTGATAGCATTTTAGTTAAAATACATGTTCTACAATTAGATTCACAGAATTAATATAGTTTCTGGTTTCAGAAATAAGCTGCCAATAAAATCTATCTGTTTATTTGTAGGATGGCGATCCATCACTTCCACCTGAAAAGAGGAAACAGGTAGGAGTATTTTTTCAGCTGATGTTATTTATCTGCTACAAAAATACTTGGCAAAAGAATAAAAATACTAATTAAAAAGTAAAAAAGCAAGCATTTCTGAATATTGAAAAGCTCAGTCTTTAAATTATTAAATTCTGCGTTTGTCTACACATTTCAGTGTGAAATACTTGAACTATAGAATTTATGGCTATTGCTTTCATATTCACCTGAGACTGAAATTGGTCAGTGTACAGAGACTTAAGATGGTTCTCCTTGTTGTTGTTTATTCCTCTGTATTGAGTCCTAAAATGGATTTGTAACAGGACTTCTCATACTTAAAAGTAAGCTGGGAATGCATTGACTGCTTTCCATAATTGTTAATTTATTGTTGTGAGTGCTATTAAGTATTCTCCCAGGCCATTTGGACTCTATGAGTTATAAACAGTAAAATAACAATATTTGCCTTTTAGAGTTCCCCTGAAAAACTTTTTGCCTGCTCACATGCATTTTTGATCCTGGATATCCACATAGTGTGTCCCTGTTGTGGAATGTTGGTTGTCACATCTGAAAATTATCTTAATTTTTATAGAAAAAAGGCACACAAAATTCAATGTATGGAGCAGGGAGATGAGGACAACCTAAATTGCTGTAATTGCTAGCTTTGGAAGTCTTTTAACTATGTTTAAAACATGGTTATTACATTCTGTTAATGGATCAGAAGTTTTACTCATCACCCTTTCCCTGAGAGTTTGCATGTAGTTCTTGCTATTTGCTTAAAATTTTATTAGGCTTAGGGTAACTAAACTTCCAGAGGCAATATAATTACTCCTTCAGGCACTTAAATAGCTGCCCAGAAGAATCATTTAACTTCCTCATTATTTAGCATAATTCATTTGCAATTCTGTTATTTCAACAGAATTCTCCTAAAACTTTATGACCAGATACAAGTTTGTGCATTCTGAGTGTTGCTGAGGAATATCCAGCTGAAAGAAAAAAAACAAAGGAGTGTATGTATTGTTACAGAGATAAGTAGGAAGGGAGATTTGCCATCCCATAGCTCTTCTAATTCATCTTTCATATTTCAAAACAAATAAAACTGACAGTTGTTTCTAAAATATTGGCCAAATTCAGTCTAAATTCAGAAGCTGTGATTGTATTAAGTTTTGGCAATTTGTCTTACCAGGGCAAGTGCCTGGAAAACCTATAATAATCTACCTAGGAGTAATTTTTTTTTCCTGAGGAAGGTACATATTCATGCTAGGTAGCAGTGAGAGAAAGAAAATCTTATCTTCAAATGGGGTCATTGATAGGTTCTCCCTTGGAAGAACATATATGTTAGGTTATACAGTAGTAGACTGTTAGTGTACTTCTTGAGTTTTCCTGAGAAATGTGTCTGTAGCATACAAGGTGGATAACTATGAGTAGTTAGTGCAACCTTTCTGAAGAAGAGTATAGTTTTGCTTTAAGAAATGCATCAGGGAATAATAAAAGAAAGTTATGAATATTTTTCCATTATTACCATACTTACATTTCGTAGTATTTTCTCACCAAAGAAAGAGAAGTTCTCTCTCCCTTTTGTGCTTGTTCCATTCCCTTTTTTCCTGAAACCCTAGATGTGTGCTGGGAGAAGTTTGTGACCTCAGGCACTTTATGAAAGGAGACCCTGATCCTCTAATGAATTCTACATGACACAAAAGTGCATACTGTTTTCATGAAATGAAATGGAAAACACAGTATGCTTAATAACTTGCTGTCTGTTGCATTGGTTTGCCACAACTGAGAAATTATTGCTTATTATTAAAATTTCAGTCTAGAACCTTAAATGTAATTGGTTAGTTGGAATTGCTGCTGTCTTCTCCTTCTTGTCTTCATTTTTCCCCTTTATTATCAATTCTGTTTGGTGACTGCTTAAAATGTGTTGTTTTCTACCACGCCTTCTCATCCTGTTTTCTAGCACAGAATTTTCATTATTTTTATGGAAATGTCATGTAACCAGGCATTTTCTGTCAGCAAGCAGCTAACTCGAAATCTGGCTTTGTAAAATTATTACTTAAAGGTATCTTAACATGTAGTGCTCTGTAGTGTTTTCCCTCTCAAAGCTGTGTTTGCATCTCAGATCTTTTCCAAACTAAACAATTCTGTGATACTATGATGATTCTATCCAAAGATTGCTGTGTGTGTATTGCCTTCTGCCAACCAGCAGAAGCAGAAAATGAAAAACGGTGCTACAGAAATCTCTATTTCTACTGTAATGTTTCACCATAAGTGTTGTTCACAGCTTATGAGCTGTCAGTGCTTTGCTGGCCTCTCATGCCTAACACTCTCAAATGGTGTGGTTGAAGGTAGTTTTATAATGTCCTATGGTGTCAGGTGTAGAGTAATTTTTGGGTAAGTAATGGAGGGGCGAAATGTTTCAGGACAGTAGGAATTAGGGAGAGTGTGTTTTATGTTAAAATTCATTCAAACATGGTTGTAGTAGTTTAATCCCAGACAGCAGCCAAGGTCCACACAGCCACTCACTCACTGCCTCACTAGGGCTATCAGACAGAGAATCAGAAGGGTAAAAGCTATGGGACTTATGGGTCGAGATAAAGATAGTTTTACAGGAAAAGCAAAAGATGCTCACACAAGCAAAGCAAAACAAAACAAGGAATTCATTCACAACTTCCATGGGCAGGCATGGTGTTCATCCTTTCCTGGGAGAGCAGGGCCTTTTCAAGCATAATGGTGACTTGGGAAGACAAATGCCATCACTGCAAACAGTTTCCCCCCCTCCTTCCTCTTTGTTCCCCCGACTTTATATACAGGGCATGATGTTACATGGTCTGGAATATCCCTTGGGTCAGTTTGGGTCACCTGTCTTGGCTTTGTCTCCTTCCAGCTTCTCATGCACTCCCAACGTCCTTGCCAGCACGGCAGTACAAAAAGCAGAAAAGGCCTTGGCTCTGTGTAAGTCCTGCTCAGCAAGAACAAAAACGTTTCCGTGTTATCAGCCTTGTGTTCAGCTCAAATCTGAATCATAGTCGCATATCAGGCACTGTGAAGAAAATTAACTCTACCCCAGCTGAAACCAGCACAATGGTAAACAATAGAGACTCCCCATTTTGAAGGGCATGTTAAAATATTTGTCTATAGAGCCTCTGCTGAGCATCCTATATAAATAGAAATTCTACCAGTCTACAGTTCTGCAATGATAAGTAGTTATGTAGTTATATGCATTCACTGTGATATAGGACATTTTCATGGAAGTTTACTAGGTATCTGTTGGCCAGTGTTGCTGCACTGGGAAAGTTAGAAAAACAGATTGGATTTCTAGCTTAATATATATTGCCTATTATTTTCATCTACATTGCTTAAATTTTCCGTATAGCTTCAGTTTGGGAGAAGCTTTGCCATTAAAACAACAAATCAGTGAATCCTTCGATCTTCTATATGAAATGGAAGTTCTTTTAATACAAATGAGATCCTTTGAATAAACAAAGATGAAGTAAAATGCATGGTTAGGAAAATGACTGTGCTGGGCCACAGTCCTAAATATGCTTTCCTTAATTTGATCTCAGTGAGACCACTCAATTGGAGATAATGGGTTTGCACTGGGGCTGTGTGTCAAGAATAAAGCTGCAATGTATATGTCAGTGGGGAGGCCTTATATTTGTGTTTTAAATGTATAAGGAATCAAATTAAATGGAACTGAACGCCACAAGACCAGACCACAGTATAGCTGAAGTGGGAAGACAGCTCTTGAGGTCAACTAGTCCCATCTTCTTGCTCAAACAGGACCACCTAGAGCAGATTGCCCATTTTCAGTATGGTTTTGATTCTGTGTGACTCCACAGCCTCTCTGAGTAACCTGTTCAGTGTTTGAGTGCTCTCACAGAAAAAAGGATGTGGGGGCAAGACCATTTCTCACCTTCTTGCTGTCTTTTCTAAGGAGCCTGTATCCCTTCATCACAGCACTCCAGTTGTGTGAGCTATCCCACTGATTCTCTATGATCCCAGAGTCTGTAACCCTGTAACTGCACAGTCTTCAAATTTCTCCTCTTTATTTCCCCTGCTGCATGTGTTAGAGACCTCTGAGGGGTGTCTGAGTGTGCTGGTTCTGTGGTACAGGCTTAGGGCTTTCCTACAAGGCTGTTCTATGGTAGTCTCCTTCTCTATGTGCCTGTGGTCAAAGGAATTGCACTTGCTCAGTTGCTTTGTGAATTGCTTTTTCCTTTCTCTTGCCATCATCCCAGCCTCTTGGCTTGCCTACCCTATCCTAAGTTTCCTTATTCCCTTCCACATAATTTCAAGAGTAAAGCTCTCCTTTTGAAGTTCTCCAGCCTACTGGCAAAGATACTTTTGCCTCATGTAGTCAAGTGGATCCTGTGTCTCCCAAACAGCTTTTGAGCCTTGGAGAAGATCCCCTGGTCAAAGAACCATCGTTGAGGCTCCCAATACTGAGTCCCATAATGTAAAGATGACATACTCCTAGTACAGAACACAACTTGATGGTTGATCTTCCTACTAGCCATGAAGTCCCACCAGAGAAGGTCACATCCCTTAATGCTGTTACAGTTATCCGTAGGTATCCCAAGGTGATTCATTCAAACCAAGATTCTGACTGCTTCAAGGGCCATTGCTAGCGCAGCAGCATGGTGCCCACTCACTGAGATGTTGGTCAGACAGCTTATCTCCTGCTAATGAATATCTCTGTGGACATGACTTTTTGGGGCAGGTGTAATATCAGAAAGACCAGAGGTTCCAGAAGGGATGATGCCGTGCCATGTCACAAATGGACCCATTTTGATCCCTTTAATTTCCAGCTTCTAGCTCAATGTACTCAGCTATCACAATTCACTTCTGAAACAGAAGTTCAGGGATTATCTTATGACTGTTCATGACATCGTCATAAATAATGACTAATGTGGCTATTTCTTGTAAATTAATTAATTCACTAAGTTTTGCTACCCTTGCGTTAAGGTGCAAAAGCTGCATTCAGAGTCCTATGAGATAAAATCTGTGGATAAAATACACTACAGGGTAAGGAATAATTTTGTATTTATCTCACAGTGGTGCTGTGAAGATTAATGTGATTTCCTCCTCTATACAAGGTATTTGAAGATGAAAAACATTATGTATGTGCCAAATGTGGACCAGTTCACTTTGCTTTGGTATTTAACACCCGTAGGATGAAGTAGCAGTTGGAAAACAGTAACACGGTTTATCCTTGCAACACATATAAAGCAATATTCCCATGGATTTCAAAATGTGCTGGTTCCAAGAGCATAGCCAGTAGAGATATTTTTTTTTCTGGACTCTGAAATTTTCTACTCTGTTGGTCAGAGCAGGTGGTAGTATGTGAAACCTAGAACTTGTTAGGCATGCTAGGAGTCATGCTTTGTGAAATGACACCATTGTTTCTTCAACAAATAAGTTTTACACTAACACAGAATCATAGAATCATTTACATTGCAAAAGATCTCTAAGACCATCAAGTCCAACCATTAACCTAATGCTGCCAAGTCCACCAATGAAGTCTAGGAGAGAAGAACTGCTCATTCTAATAGATGTGATAGTCCCTCAGACCTGAAGTGTGCAACAGCTTCTTCTCTGGTTGCCGGGTCTTGCCTTAATGGAATAGAGAGACATTTGTGCAGACCTTGTGCACACACCTGAGTACTATCAATAAATATTCCATCAATTAATTACAACACTCAAAATGTTTAAGGGATTTTGATTATTTTTGTGCATTATCTCAAAGTTAAAGATGTCTTCAGGAGCACAAAATGTTTAGGAGAGGATTTTCTTCTTTTCTTATGTCAAGTGACTGCTTGGCAAAACATTGATTTTTGGTGTTGTTTTTCAGCATGAAAATACAACCCATATTAAGTGTATTTTGTTTTGTATACCCAGGATCTGCAATTTTAAAAGTCTTCTCTGTTTTTTCATCTCAAATAGAAAAATACAATAATTTTGGGATTTTATTGCTAGGGGAGGTCATCAGTTCCTGTATCTTGGAGTGAACAGTGGTAGTTGGTAAGTAAAACAAGTTTTGCTGTATTAATTCAGCCATTGCAATCATATGAATTCATTTGAGGAGCAACTGCACTTAAATTTGTGATCAGTCACACGTGCTGAATGTTTCATCAAACCTTTTTCTGTCAGACCTATAATTCAGTGTTCTTCTTTGAAGGCGTGGCTGGAACAAACAGAAAAGACTGTAAATTGCAATATAGGATTGTCTGTACTTAAAAAATACTTTTAAACTGTAAAGGTATGTTCTCTTCCCCCTTCCCCTATTAGTTTCCCCCTCTTTCTCCTTCCCATATTAGTTTTTTGGTAGTACCCTAAAGGCAAAAAGTTTTTTTTTTTTTATTTTTATTTTTTTAAGTGTCAGTTAAGATTTATGTGTAAGAGAATTGAGAACTATATTAAAGAGTGTTACTATCCATCATTTTTTAAGCGTTGGGAAGAAAAATAATGCTGTGTGTATGTGCAGCTAAATTTGCAAAATGGTTAAAGGAGCCAAACTCCAGTGTAGTGCACAATGCCAGGATGACTATTTGGAGTTACTGCTTTTCTTCATCAGGCCATTGGTCACTAGTGAGCAAAGATCTGTTGCTGCCTGACAGGTATTTACTGGTTTATGTTAATAAGTATTTATAGATATTTTTGTTAGTAGTTTTTGATGCTAATCTGTAGCTAAAAGTGAAGTTCTTTCCCACCTTTTATCCCAAGAAATGTTCTTGCAAATTTTCACAAAGCCCAAGTGGAAAAGGAGGTGTGTGATCCCATCCTGTTGAATCTTTCACTCTCTGCTCTGTTCTGATCTATCATGTTTTTTTTTCCCTTTATGTAAGAAAGGTAGGCACTTCCCTCTTGGCAGTCTCAGAGCCATCTTTTTCTCCTTGCTTCTTAGCTTCTGATGGGGTTGTTGACTGTGGTTGCACTTGCATTTGGTCAGAGGAAAAAGGAATATGGGGACAGTGTCTTATGTGTAGCACTGCATTGGGGGTTTAGACTGTGCTCAAATCATGCTCCACTGAGAAGGTGGTTGGGCACTTGAACAGGCTTCCCAGGGAAGTGGCCACATCACTAGCCTGCCAGAGTTCAGGCAACATCTGGACAACACTCTTAGTATACGGCTTCATTTTGGGCCCTGTGAGGAGGAGGGAGTTGGTTTTGATGATCTTCATGAGTCCCTTCTAGGTATTCTTTGAGTCTATGATACATGCAAGCTTCCCATAACAGATGCATATAAAACAGCTTGTGCTGCAGAGGCTGCACCTGCCAGAAACAGGATGTGGCTGGAGATCTTGGAGCTTGTTTGACACTGGCCAGTTACAGGGAGGGGGCTGAAGCAATACTTGTTATTTTGTATTAGAAACAGCTGCATTGAGAGGAGGGTAGGAGAAACAGTTTCCACTGCTGCAGGTTGTTGCTGACAGAAGACGCTGAAACCTCTCTTCATCAGTATTTTAGAGTTAGTTTTGTGTACTGTGAGTGAAAGAAGTAAAGTCTTTCACAGTTTCAGGAGTCTTTTTAAGGCTTCACCTGAAATCAAAAGAAACTGTCGAAAATAGAGTCTAGAGAAGCTGAATTTGGCTAATTTACAGGGAGTTGTTCTCTGTTGCACGGGCAAATGATATGAGCTTTATTGTCTGTTGAAGTAAATTGTCTTGGATTTCTGAGTGAATTCTGTGTTTATTCTGTGAATATTGGAAAGAAGTTGCCAAATGGAAAAATGAATTGCCTTTGCATAGATTTCTCCCCTTTCCTCAAAAAATACGTGCTTGCAGGCTCACAAAGGCAGTCCTCCATTGTTAGTTTTATCATCTTTCAAGCATATGGTATGTTTTCTTATATATGCTAAATAAGTGGTACCAAGTCCAGGTATCAATCAACATATCCTCTTGGCTGGCTGTCCTTAAGCCTAGTAGAGCACTTTTGAAAATCAAGTATTTCTGCGTCTATTCACATTTAACCAAGAGCTTTAACAAGGTCTTGCCAAAACCTTTAAAACTTGTAACAATCGAAATTATACATTGTATGGAACCTTTAAGCCAGGGAAATGAGTAATTGCTGGAGACTACTTCTGTGACATTGCTTGGTTGTTTCAGTTTAACAGAAGTACAATACAAGGCTTGCAGGAAGGAGCAAATCTATACTTAGCTCATTGTAATGCTCTTGGCATGGTCTAACAAGGCTGGTTTATTTTGGTGTCTAAAATTCTTTGTTTCAAGTTTCTTCCAAAATCTGTCGTGAGTATAAAGGTTTTTGTCATGTGAAGTCATTTATATGACTGACAAATAAAATTCGGCATCGAATTGCAACCCCAGAGAAAATAGTTTTACAGGAAATAAATCTGAGCAGGAAGATTTAGTATAGGCATGGTAATGCCTTTCCTGCTGTTACTGTGAGCCAGGTTTTAACTACAGACTGCTGAAATCTTGGTGTTATGGTTGTAAACACTGATTAGTGAGATTGAGTTCTTTCCAGGTGTTGAAATTACATGTATTATTGCAGTGTTAGGAGTTGTTTCAATTTATCATAAAAAGGAACTTTATCAATATAGGTGTTTCAGAGAGGTTTGTGCAAATCGTATTCCTTTTAACTAACGCAGGCTTTATTGAAAGTCAAGTTCGTTGAAAAAAAATGCATCTAAGCAGTAGCCATAGATACTTCAGTTTAAATACAATTTCCTGCAAACATGGGTTCTTTGGTTTTTTTCCTTTAAATGGCATTAAGAAGTACTCTCTAAACCATTGACTGAATGTGTTCTGAAGCTCCTTGATTAATTCATCCTGTGAATGACTATTACACTGTTTGTTTAAGGTGTAGGAAAAAAAAATCAGTCCACCAAAGCGTTCATGAGGAATCTTTTGCATTGCTTGAATGATTATTGTCTTGAAAATAAAATTAGAAGCAACTTAATTTTAGTCCAGTATTGGCTATAAATTGGCTATTTATAGGGCTTCCTTTGCTGTTACATTCTTCCCCCAAATTATTTATTGCAGTCTTCAGGTTTGTCAGTAGTTTAAAAAATGCTTTAATCTCTTCCAAAACTCTCTGAAATTTACCTTACTTTCTTCTGAACTTTTGGTCTTAAAGCATCAGAAGCACAGAAGCTGTTACAGTGTCTTAGGCTTCTTGTTTATCAAATAGGATGTTGTCAGTTTCTCGAGTTATTTTTCATGTTTAAAAGTTTGAAGCTATTGCTAATTTAGACCAATTGGAATTTGGAGTTATCTTCTTCAATAGTAATGTGCAAAAGTTCTGCTTGATGGTAGCTTAATAGTCTAATCCTGCAAATTGTCATATGCATGCATAGCTATGTTCATGTTACTATTCACATTTCATACATTCCTCTTAATAGTTCTCTTAAATGTAAAGCCAAACATGTAGAAATAGCAGTTAGTGAACAAGGAGCAAGATTGCAGTAATGGCTATCAGATACCATGTTGATTTGACCGTGTATGAGTTGTAAAGATAAAAGTCATGAAAACATCCCGTGAGACTCAAGTGGTAGTAGAATCATTGAGTAAAAGAGATTGAAAAGGAGATACATCAGAACAGAGAAATGAAGGAACTGAAAGAGAAGCACAGCAAGGAGGGAATCTAAAACTAAACCTAAAACACAGAGAGAGAACTAGGAACAGTCACTTGATGAATTAGAGTCAGTTAATACATTGGCCTCAGATCCAGGGAGTGTGTATAAGGGTGGCTCAGAGATACTGACTCATGAAGCTTTACTAAGTCATGCTTAGAAGATCCAAAAATTATTTTTTCAATTTGTTTTCATACTCTTGAGATTTATGGCAATGGATGACACACCAAGCTGTCCACAGGCAATGTCTTGAAAAGCTACACCTTATCCACTATGATTCTAACTCTCTTAGAAAAGCTGTCATTGGTAGGCCTTTCTTGTGTTGAGTTAATATTTGTGTATTCATTAGACAATTTTAGGGTGAAAATGGAATAAATTTACCTGTAGTATTTACTCATTCTCAGATAGCATATATAGGAAAAGAGGAGATTGCATCTATTTTTCGGTTACTGATCAAGCTGATGAAATTTAATTGTAAGATCATAGTCCAGACTGCTTGCCCTGCTAACCTAGTGTGTTAATGTGAATGACTACTTTTAACTTGGATTATTGGGTGGGGAAGAGAGTAGCTGGGTTTTAAACTACAGCTTTTACCTCTAGATTTCCAGAATCTAGGTGATACCTAACAACAAAAAATGGGTCATGTTTGAAGTTTTGCGCTAGTAGATGTGCATGGTATAGCTCCATACAGGGGCAGGGACTTTGGCTGACCTCTTTACTGACTGGAAATCTGCTCTAAATGCTATTAAGGGTTTTCATTGTATCTTAATTCTTTCTCAGATGTGCCTATGTTTAATTATATGTAAGTTTAAATCTATCATTTTGGTAGCTTGGTAAAAATATTGTCAAAGTATTCTGAATTTAATTCTTCCCACCAGCCATAATACTGGAACTACCATAAATGTTTTCATTTTGTCTTGTTTGGGATTAGTGTACTGTTCTGGGAGTCTGTATGCACTTATGCTGTATGTATTTTCTACTATGAAAAACAAAGGAACCCAGGTGACTTTTCTTGGTACCACTCTAATGAAGCATGAAGTCTGGGTACCACTAACTATAAAAGTAAAGATTGTTGGCAGATAAGGAGTAATTTAAGGGTTTCTTTTCAAGCATTACTTACACTTCTCTCCATAGACACTGACTTCTGGATGATATTTACTCCTTTTCTAGGCAAATCTTGCTCAACTACTGAGTGAGGCTCAAGATCGAAATAAACATCTTGGAGAAGAGATTGGAGAGCTTCAACAACGACTGGGAGAAGTACAAGGGGACAATAAGGTATTACAAATTGCCAGTAAATGGCATGGAATGTGTAAACTGGGTTAGAGTTTTGCATTTACTTCTTAGGAAAGCAAAATAATGTGTTCCAGAACTTCCAGAATATTTTAATTACAAAAGTGCTTACAGAAGCTATAAAGGATACCAGTAAGTGCATCTTATTTTTGTATGCTGCTTTTGCTCTGTTGTCCTTAACTATGTATTTTGTATTTAGCCTTGCTTTAATGCTCTCAGACTTTTTATGTTCCTTTTAAAAAAAAGAAAAATACATATTGTATTATTGGTATTTCCTCTTACAAATAAGTACAGATAAGCATGTGTTCTTAATATGATATTTTTCAGGTTTTTTTACTGAAATGCAAAATTTTAGTAGATGCCAAAGGAGCATAATTTTTCCCTTTAAAAAATATTGAGTGATTGATCAGAAACATGTATAGTGAGCTTTCTGTTAAGTCCTCATCCCATTACCCTTACATAACCAATTTATTTCATTGCTAAATTTAGCAAGTTATATGAAATACTGCTCAAAATCTGACATTTCATATTAATCAGACTTCTGTTTTCTCCATTAATTGAAATATTTAAACTCAAGCTGAATGTGTGTAACATTCACAGCTGGAGCTTTATGCAAAAGTACATTCAGAGATCAAACTAGTGAGAGGTTGAACTGGAGAGTTAAGGTGGTTAACAAAGTAAAATATTGAAACAAATAGTGGTAACTTCCCTCCCTTAACTACAGTTCTAAAATTATGGGATTTTAAAATTCTTATAAATATTACATGTTTTTTAATTATTCAGAAGGGGTTTGTTTCTTTCCATTCAAGTTTATTTTATTTATTTTCTTTTAAACGTAAGTATATTGTGATAATGCAGGTTTTTTTGTTGTTTGTCACAAAGACCTCCCTTGAAGTTGTTCATAGAGCTGTGAAAGGGTCAAGTGAAACCTGAATTTGTAGTATGCATACCATTCAGCATAACTTGCTCAATTCTTCAAAGAGCAGCTTTCCCTCTGTTTATTTTCATTTGCATGTTGCTGTTTGAACTGTATTATAGTGTAGAAGTCAGTGCCTTTCAGTTCTCCAGTACCAATATTATGCCACACAGCCTTTCCCAAGCCAGTCCTGAACAGATAGCAAGGGTTTGTAAGAACAAACAGAAAACTAAGGTAGGAGAACTACAACACATTTAAATATCAAGGTTATGTACCTATTGTAGTTCCTTATGACAATATATGATCTTGGTAACACAGAGCCTACTTCTTTGTGCCTGAACTAGCACTGTTTAGGTTCACCTTTGTGGGTTAACTTGGTATTAGCTAGTTATCTTTGTGACATCTGTATTCTCAGCATGAATTTAAATTCATGATCTTCAAAATTAATGGAAAAGTACAAAAGGAGTTATTCTGCCCAGTGTGCCTTTTTCTGAAAGGTGCAAAATAATGCATCACCAAATAAAGAGTGGGAGGAAAGAGCTGCATCAGACGTGGATTAATTTAGACTAGGATTTTCATTTTTGGAACACATTCTTCACTTTCCTAGTAAATGAAAAATAGAGCTTATTTTAGAGTCAGGTTGCTGTTTTTCAAAGTGCCTAAAAAAGCATTGCCATCTCTCTGAGGGATTTAACACTCTCCTGTGTCAGATTTCTCTCCCTGCAAGCTTCAGTGATAAAATTCTAGGCTTGTTCACAAAGCTGTTCTCTTCTGCTCATCAGTTCTTCTGTACTGGCAGCTGGGCTACCTCAGGCACCGGAGTCCTGTTAATGCATGGTATATACAAAAACCAAAAAAACTGTAATAGTTTGCTTGTTCTTCCATTCTTCTAACTGCTTTTTCCAGAGTGAGGGAGGGCATCCTGCCCAGCTGGTCTACGTCAGCCTTACTTCTGGCAAGAGATGAACAAACAGCTGCTTTTGCAGCAAGTGAAGCTGCTTATGGATGAACAATTCTGCCTGTGTCTGAGCAGGGGTGACTCATGCAGGCTTTGTCATTGACTGTCAAGAGGTTTGCAGGACTAAAAAGAAAAAAAACAAAAAACCCTCTTTAAATATCACACATTAGCTCTATTTATAAAGAAGTATTATGATGGCTTGACTTGTTTTTCACCACTTTAATGTTTGCTACAAGTAGGATACAGTCACTGGGATTAGCAAGAAAACCTTGAACCAGAGATATTTTACTTGTTGAAATCATGTTAAACACGTCAATAACAGATTACTTGCATTTGGTTTAACTGGAATAGTTTTTTCCTCTCATTTCAAGTAGAATTTTGTTGGCACAAATAATAAAACTTCTTCAGACAGCTTTTGGAAGGATTTGTTGCTACAGTTTGAAAAATACAGCAATAGTTAGACTGCATCATTCCAGCGACAGATATCTAAGACTATTTATTTTTATGACTGGTTACAATCTTACAAGTTCTGACACATGAAAACTCTTATGTCTTTATGGTAGTTATTTGTAAATCTTTTTCCTTCCTAATGTTTAGGTTGCAATGCTTGGAAACAATTACTAAACATAGAAGGAGGTAGTTAAAAAATCTAATTCTCTCATGGGAAAGGGTAAAAACGGAAAGCTTAAGAGAAACTGGAGACTTCTACAAGACAAGATGACTCAGTTGCCTTTACCTGAACCCCTACCCACTCAAAGAATTGCTTTTGTAAGCTGCCAAGAGCACTGCTGAGCGAGGTGCATGGGGAACAATGGCTGCGGTGTTACTGTCAGTTCCTTATTGCCAGGCAGGCAATCGTTCGTGCAGCAACAGCGAGAAGTGTTAAATGGGGTGTGTGTGTTCTGGCAGAACTGGTACTTCAGGTAGCACATTTGCAAGTTCTGGTCCACGCTTTAAGATTTTGTAAGATAACATGGTGAAGACAATTGCTGTGACTGTGGCTAAAGAGGATGGTTTCTGCCTTCCATGAAGAATTGGTTGTGCTTTTTTCCCTTTTCCTTCTGCGTGTTTTATTGATAATCAGGAGTGTTCCACTTCAGTGCAGGCATTGTCTGTGGACTCCTAGCCTGCAAAGCAGCTATCCCAGTGATGCTGGTTTTAGGCATTGTGCAGCTGATACAGTGTTGTTACTTTGTAAATAATTATCTTAGCTGAAAATTATGTAAAAAAAAAAGCTGTGATATTAAAATAAAAAGACAGTGCTTACAGCAGTGGATTGTTTTGGTTAACTATTTATGGGTTCTTAACAAACTGGAGTTTTCTCTGGTAAATCCGTTCAGCTGTGCGTGCTGTTCACTGAATCTTGAGGGGTAGTGTTACCCTAAATGAAGTTGAGTGGTCTTTGTTGGAACCCAGGGGGTTCCTATGATGCCTTTGGCCGACCCAAAACCTGGTCAGGAGGCTTTTCAGCCTTGCCAGAGGTGTCAGGGACCCTGGAATGATACTAAAAATGCCTGTAGCTCTGATTCTAATCCATGGAACAGGTTGTCAGCTTTGTATGAGGAATTTCAAGTCACAAAAACTTAAATAGAAAAATAGTAGTAGTTATAAGTAAAAGGAAGAAAATTTGAGTGTATGTACAGGGGGGTTTAAAGCCCTGTACAAGGGGGTTGGAGATCTGTACAGGGGGGTCTGAGGCACAAGATGGAGAATTTTTACACGTGGCATGTTATCTTATGTTCTTCTTCATAACCTCCATCTTCTTGGTGATGCTGGCACTTTTGGATTGGTTTGACACAGATCTGGACATGGTGATGTGAGGGGCACAGATTGGTACTTAATTATAAACATTTAATATGTAGTTTTTAGTATAAAAGATTACAGCTCACCCGGGGCAGGCACAGTGTGTCTCTGGACACATTCTGTGTCAACCCTGGCAGGGCAGAGAAAGCTACTTTTGATAAGGAATTAATAAACTGCCTTGAGAACACGAACAAACGACTCCAGACTACTCCTTCAACAGCACGGGCCAGAAACCTGGACTTTTCTACATATTGTGGGGTCTCCTGGGGCAAAGGAGATCCCCACGTCTTTTCCTCAGTGATTTCTGAATTACAGAAACAAAAATACCACAGCTAGAGGGCAAGTGTATAAAGTTTATAACAAACCACTTATATATAAAATAAACCCTTAAACCTCTGGCATAACAGTGTCTCTTTGGGTCACAGCATTTTCAGAGAGGAATTTTATAGCAGGTGGTGCTGCCTCATGAGACATTCACAATGCAGAATTAAATGACTTGGCCTGTTCTGCCCTGTCAACTCTCTGGCCAGCTGTCTGGAAGAAGCACTCTGTTGTTTTATGGATTGATATTTTACTGTATTTTGCATATGTTAATAATATGCTTTTACTGGATGAATTTGGATTTCTGAAGCATTCTTTTCATAAGACTTCATGGTTTTGTTTTGGTTTTTTTTGTGTCAGAATTGGTGGTAAATAAAGAATTCTCCTGTTATTGATAGATTGTTTGACCTTGCAAGTTATAATTGCTTGCAGTTATATCTTATGCCTCACCCCTTCCTGGACGGGAGGAAAGTTGGTCATAGTACATGAGTGACAGCTTTGGTTCAGTTCCCACCCTGGTGCCAAACGTTACGCAGAAGTTTGGCTCTGCTGCAGGCATTGGAGGTCTTAATAAAGTGTGATTCCTCTTTCCATTTACGGGTTCTTTTTGAACAAGATTGAAACCCAAAAATCTTATTACATTTGTTTTGTGCGATCTTTATTACTAGAGAGAGATTCTAGAATTTAAATTAATTTATCTGAGTTAAATGACATGACATGACATCACCTTTTGTTCATCAGCACTTTAGCAGTTAATAAAGTACAATAGCTATGAAGCCATTCTAGGATTTGTTAGTTGCCTTTTTGACTTGCCTATTTTGATAAAGAAATTAATAGGAGTTACATCCCTTAGTATCCACTCCACCTTACTAACTCTGAAGTGGTTTGTACTTCACCTGTGGGGATAGTGAAATGTTATTTGCTAAAACCAGTTACTTTTGCAGCCACAGCTTCCCCTGAACAAGTGAACTTCTTATCAGCACACATTGTACTAGCTTCAGTGACTTGCACTGAACTAGAGCAGAAATAAGCAGGGAGCATGATTTTGGTAGTCTGTCTTGCATCAGCAGGATTTTAATTGCACATTGTAGCTATGGTGACTGGCATCCCATAAATACCAAAGATAGATTATAATGTACAATCTTCTACTTCAGAAGGTTGACTTTTTTCCCAAGTCTGCAGTATAATGATGTGCATTAATTCCTTGGTTCAATCAAAGATACAGGGAAACTCAGGGTGGTTATTGTGCTGGGTTTCCCTGGTCTCTATGGAGCTCCTAAAGACGAGGCCTACTTGTACTGAGTATAAACAACTGTAAATACTGAATGCTGTATAGACTGGTATTTAATACTCCATGGTCCTTGAAAGGTCATTGCTTTTTGCTTTGGATATTGAATGTAAATGTGTATTAATTCAAGTCAGACTGTTTTCAGCAGTCACAAGCAATCACAAGAATTATTTGCTGTTTGAGCATTTTGGCCGAGTCTTTTTGTTGTTGGCCATTTTTTTGTTTTTGACATGAATTAGCTTTTGTGAGTAAACTAAAAAAAAATAATGCATAGGCAAATGTATTAACAGCTGTTAATACCAATCTGCACTGATGTAGTATGGGAGGGGTTTAAGTAGTGTCAGTAAAATGAAGCTGGACAAGCCCCTTTGTTCCATTTTATTAACTTGGAAGACTTCTCTGCTGCAGAGAATTTTAATATTTACATATTTACGAAAAGGCTTTCTGATAATTCTCTAGTTTTACCCTGAGTGGAATTAGTTCCTGTAACTCCTAAAAAACATTGACCACATATTTGTGTTTTCTTGGTCTTTGATAATTTGTATACTGTGATGACTGTTGCAGGATCTGATTCAATTCCTATGGATGCTTTGACTGTTCAACTGGATTTTTTCACTAAAAACTGGATTTGACCCTCAGCTCAGAAGCCTCCCTCTGATTTAAATAATGTTTGGCCTGGAAGAGAAAATCTATGACAGCTTTACTCTATCTAATGCAGATATACTCTGCTGCTATGTTCTCTTGCTTATGGAATTCTGGTTTTGTCATGGCAGCTCCTTCGAATGACCATAGCAAAGCAAAGACTGGGAGATGATGAAGTTGGGGCTCGTCACTTTGCAGCACATGAACGGGAGGACCTTGTTCAACAGCTGGAGAAGGCTCGAGAACAGGTAATAGTTAAATGGGCATATAATGCCATGTTTTACAGAGCTATTACAGTAGCAAGTAAACAATTTCTGTTCTGTGTGAAGGGCTGGTAGCTGATTAATGTTGGAAGTAGTGGTTAGAGTGAATTCCTAATCTCAGGAATTTTTTTCTCTAGATTATTTATTCTCCTTTTCTTTTTGATGTCCAGCAACAACTTGTGATAATTGAATTTTGTATATGAATGTCAGTGAAAGGTACCTTATACTGAAGGCTGTTAAAAAGTATTCAACACAGTGTACAGTAGCTGATGTACCTCCCAAAGATACCCTCCGAATGAAATTTTCTGTAGAAGTGCTGTTAGTGTCCTCTTCCTCCTGCCTCCAAGCTATTTCTTCTCTTCTGAAAAATTCTCACATCCGATCTATTTCCCCTTCCTCAAGTCTGTATTAATGTTCTTTACCTTGCAGCATCAGACTTTTTCACTAACACTGATACATAAATTTCTGGACAGTTTTGTGGGTCTGCATTCTCAGTATTTCCCACCCTTATTCCTACCAGTGTCAGTTCCAACCTGAATGAGCCATTCTGTGATCCAGGAATTTCTAGTTTTTCAGTCTTCCCTCAATTGCAGCACCACTGTACCTTACTAGAAAGGCTGTTGCTCTTCTTCCAGAGTGATCCTCCCTGCTAACTCAGTTGCCAAGCTTGTTTTCTTTCTGTTCATCACCCAGCCACTTTTAGATGTGGTCTGTTGTCCTTCCTGGCTTATCCATGTTTTCTAGGGTGTGGGTGGAGACTTTGTCACTGCAGACTTTTCTCATGCTCAGTTTTATCTCCTTGGAAATTTGAAGCTCTTTGTTCTTGAGTATCTTTCACACTGGACTTCTTCGCTTTTCTGCGTAATAGCAAAGCTCATCCTGTTGACTCCATGTTGGCTTAGTTTGTACTTTCTCAGTTCTTATTCTGTGGAACCTCATTGCTCAAGTCCTATGACTAATGTAAATTCCCACTTACAGGCTTTTTGACAAGTTCTTATTCAGTTGATTTCATTCTTGGAGTCTTAGAGATCATATGATACAACCACTTTAATATGTTTGTAGAGCAGAGTTACAGGGATTGACGTTTCTTTTGCTATTACATTTTAATTGTTTTCTAGAAATTTTGTCAAACAAATCTAACCTTTAAAGTTACTTAACTCCAAATTAATGAAACATTACTGAAATTGAGTAAACATACCTGAGGTTATGAGCTTTTAAAAGCCTTTTGACTATGTAAAATCAATACTGTTCAAACATGTGCTTGTTGCTTAAATTTATACAGCTTTCCTTTCTTCTCAGATTGAGGCTCTGAGATACGATCTTCAGGCTGCACTGGATGAGCTACAGGATGTGAAAGAGGAACGCTCTGTTTACCAAGATAAGTCTGACAGACTAAACCAAGAGTTGAATCATGTCTTAGGAGGGCATGAAAACCGTATCATTGACATAGATGCTCTATGTATGGAGAACAGGTGAGTGCATTACTGCTTCCCTAGAAAAACAGTGTGTTGTTGTGAGTATCAGGAACTCAGTCACAACAAAACTTTAAAGAAAATATATCCAAGAATGAAAGCTAAGAGATTTTGGTAATTTGTTTTGCCTGTTTTGTTTATAGTGTAACTAAGCGTTAAATAATATTGAGAAATCTAGGCTACAGGAAATTACTAATGTTGTATTTGGCTACAGAAATGCCACTGATGTTCCCAAACAAACAAGGAAAAGGAGGAGAAGTGAAGACCTTTTTCTTCCCATCACTGTATGGTACCAAAAGCAAACATATTAAAATCTTGTGTATTCAGAAACTCACAGTGAGCTGTAATGGACTAATCTTGAATTGGAGACAGGGACTTTGAGTACCCTGAATTTGGAGTTATAGACATACTTTTCTCCATAGGGAGAGGTTGTCATCATGGAGTGATTTGCCAACAAAAGTTGCTGGTGAAATCACCCATGTAGATATTCTTGCTGGTTTCTTGGGATAAGAATGTGTTTTATGGTCTCTACTAAGGATGACAGAGAGGAGTCACTGACAGAGCTATAGCAGGTATCTCCCTTAAGGTCAGCAATTACCTTAAAGTGAAATAGAACTTGTAAGACAGTTTCCATTTACAAAAACTTATGCTTCAGGCAAGAAAGTGTACTACCAAAGGCGTTACTTCTTCCCAGCCACGTCAGGAGTTTTTTTCTGTTTTGTGTGGCCTACAGAGTTCTGTATCAATTTAAGCTCCCTACTCCCATGACAGTGATGTGAGTTTTTTCTGTGAAATAATTAAATTGTCACAAACCCTGATACAGCTGCAGTTGTACTACATGAAAGAAGATATCTTATAAAACCTTTATACATAAAAAATATATTTTCCTGTTTGGAAATAACTGTCTCATCCAAGTGCATAAACTCTATTAGGAAGAACTGTACTGTTTCATTTAACTGTGTGCCATTTTTCAACTATACTGCTACATTTTCTACTTTGTGATTGCTAATGAGAAGTGCCAAGTAAGTGATGGATATTGCAATACAAAAGCATAGCATAGCAACTGCATAGCTGAGTCTTGTGTTGACATATATACAAATCTTCATGTGTCCATCTCACAGACCTTCAAGTACAAAGGGCACACATAAATGCTTCCTATTTCCTCTAGACATAAATATATTCTTTTAGCTTTCTTCCCCAGAAGCCTGACAACCAATACAAAATACTTGTGCAGCATGCTTGATAAATGTAACAAGAGGGCAGCCTTCTGCTCTGATGCAATTTGTTTCCCTACTTAAAGTTTTATGGGGTCAGGAGCAGTAAGATTTTGTCATTTCATCCCTCATAGAACTGCAGAGGGAAAAGAACTCTCAGTAGTTCAAAGAGAGAACATGCCAAATAGTAAAGAAGACTGCTTGAGGCAGTATTTGAAGGTAACGTTAAGTAAAGGATTACATTTCTTTTTCAGGTATCTTCAAGAGAGATTAAAACAACTTCAAGAGGAAATCAACCTTCTGAAGTCTAGTATTACTAAATATAAGGTAAGATCCTCTCAGTGTATCATATAAACTGTGCTTCTTTGTTCATGGAAGTTACTGTTCATTTTCATGTTAGATGTGTTTGAGGAACAAATTTGTTCTTGCAAGAGAAATCCACCATTGACATTCTGACAATATTAGTATGTATACATATTACATGCTGATTCTTCTTTGTAGGCTTCTTAGCTGAGGGTAGTACAAAGGGATACCTGTTAAGAGTATTTTGAAAAATAAATTAAATATCTTTTTTAAGTTCTGTGGGGACATTGCTTTGGTGAGGGGCAGGTTATTAGCCTTCCAGCCAGCTGGTAGGTGAAAAGTAGCAGACCATGCAGTGGTGAATAACTGCAGCTGCGTTGCCTTCACAAAAATATCTTGTCTCTCTGTTCCCTGGTGGCTGTGCTATTTCTTCATGTCGCTTAATGGTCACTAAGCTTTCATTGTTCTTCTTTTCCTGAGTTAAGGTATATGCTATTTTACATAAAACCTTCAGGAATGATTTTTGCCCTTCCCAGAAGCTATGCACTGTTATTTCCTTCTGCAAGTGATTTTGGGGAGTGGGAGGGGAGGGCTGCTTGTCAGACCATGAGAAGAGTAATCTTAGGATTGTCAACAGGACTTTTACGTCACTATAAAGTAGTCACAGCCCTGATCGGGTTTTGTGCATGAGCAAAGCTCCTCAAAGTACCAACTTCATTTCGGTGTCTCTTTCCACTTGCAGCTTGGGTCTCTTGGAGTGTTAGTTTATTGGTGAGAACTGAGTATCTTGGTGGTCTGTTGCGTTTCACAGAACTGTAATTGAAAGAGCTGGACTTCTGTAGCAGGACCATTCTGGTACATGTTTCTAATTCTTGAAAGTCAGTATTTGGTACTGAAAAATGAAAAAAGTTTCTAGAAACTTTGCTGGAGGAGTTGGAACTTTCCCTTTGAAACCTATCCAAAGAAATGCTGGGAAAAGTCTGCTTTTGTTTCCAATTGATGTTGTCTACAGGGTACTGCAATATCTTCACTGGCAGTCAGCAGATTATTGAAAAATAGGCAAGTCTTAAATATACATTGGGGGGAGTGGATGGGAGAGACTGCAGTAAAGTGATTATGATCAGAAAGATGAGTCTTTGTAACATTACAAAGACTTGAGGCTGGAGAAAAATAATCTTTAAGAGTTACACCCCCCATAGTTTACTATGGGTGTAACGTCCAGGCCTGCAGTGTTGCTCTGAGACCAAAATCCAAAGTTCCAAATTCTTTCCTCCTAATGACAGGATTTGTTGGCTATTGTTTTTCTGAATGAGATATTTGTTGTTTCCCTAGAATGCACTAGAGAGACGAAAAAATTCAAAGACTCATAGTAGATCCAGTAGCAGTGCTCTGACTGGAGTCCTTTCTGCAAAGCAAGGTATTGCATAAATGTAGCATGGTGTTGCATATCTCATTGAATTCCTTTCATCTAACCTCTTAATTTCAGTAATCCTTTCCTTACCAACCAAACCAAAAGCTCTCTTCTTGTTCCCTGTTTATTACTATGTGCTAATTCTGTCCCCTTCTCAGCTGACTTGACAATATAAAATTTACCTCTGGATTACTGCTGTTTCTTTTGTTAATTCTTTTGCCATTCATTCTCTCCCCCATTTGTTTATTAAATATTTCTGTACTCTCTAGACCCTGAAAAATCACTTCTTTATTCATCTCTTTGCTCTGCTAACAATGACAGTCACAATTCTCATTCAGAAGAAAAATAGACTGGGTGATGGAGGAGGGGCACTAGTCAGGTTTTCTGCTAGTGTTCTTGGAAGGTTGTACATTCAGGTATTTTACAAAAAATCTTTGTGTCCCATGTTTCTTCATGGATAGCAAAACGGAATAATCTCTTTTCCCTGTTTCAAAGAAAATTTCAAGATTAGGAAAGAAAGGGAACGAGAAAATTCTTTGAAGCAAACAGTACACCTTGCGACCCTGTTGTTTAAATTTAGGTATATTCAAATACACACATTAGATCAGTAGTATGTGTCATGGTAAGTTGAAACTCATTTTTCTGGTTTTGACTTCTCTTTTTTCCTCTTCTCCATGTACTTGCATNATGATATTAATGAACTTCCTGATTTGGCTTGAAGGTGCAGACTCTGTGTTGCAGAGGAAGAGTTTGTGGGTGACTGTATTTTCACACCAGTCTTTAATAACCTGAAGGACTTGAGGGTTCTAAAAATTAATATAAAATATTCCTTGGAGGCTTTGGTTTTAATGACCAGTTTTCACCAATTTGTAGGCCTGTAGAAGAATAATTTTGTGTCCATCTGAACACAAAGAATTTTCCAAAAGCAGAGTCAAGTTAATGTAATATGTGTCTGTTTATGCTTGTTCTGGCTATTGCTGTGAATAACAGTAAACTAGGAAAGCTACCATATTTATGCCAGCTAGAAATTGTAGTTCTGATCATTTGGCTTCATTTTTTAATTGAAGGAAAAATATATGTATTCATTTAAGTAATTGGAATAGTTCCTTAATGCTAAGTAAATGTATTGCATCTTTGTGCATGAGAAGCCAAAACTCATTTGTGTTTTTAACATTATAGTCCAAGAGTTGTTGTCGGAGGATCATGGATGTAGCCTACCAGCCACACCACAATCCATTTCAGATCTCAAATCACTGGCCACTGCATTACTGGAAACCATCCATGAAAAAAACATGGTCATACAACACCAAAGACAAACCAACAAGTAGGTGGCATGACTTCTAAGTAAAATATCAAGGTATGGGAAAGTTAGTTTGGGGAAGTATTAAGGGAAATGGGAAGGAAGATTAATGTTCACAGAAAACTCATCATCATGGTTGAGTGGTGGATTCTTTAGTTTTTAAGAGTAGATGTGTGATTTGAGAAAAGTTACATTTTCACCTTAAATTCTGGGGTTGACAGAGACCTGTATGCCTCTGCTAGGCAAGGATTGGTTTGTTGCTCAAGTTATTACAAACCGTAATAGCAAACTTTTAAAAAAGCAGACTTGTAGCAGGAAGTCTGTAGGCACAGCTAAAGAAAAGCTTCTGGGAGGAGGGACACCCTTGAACTGGAGAGAAGATATGTAGTAATTGGTTGTCATTGTAGGAATTTTCTAATACGCACTGGTGGGGTTAGTAGGTGTTGCTTCTAGAAAAGAGTCTGAAAGGGTTAATGTAGTGTTTGACACATGCTCAGTGGTCTGTGTCATACAAATGGTACCTGTTGCTCCTATAGTTATTTTGCTAAAAGTTTAAGGAGATAAACATAGTTGGTTTGCTACTATATGGGTTTTTTTAAAAAATCTGAATTGAACTTTGAAGGAGAATTTGTTTACTCTTAGCTGTTCTGCTCATCAGTAGAATTCTCTGTGGCTTGTACAGTTCCTGTCATGGCAGAATATAAAAATTTTGGACACATTATACTTATACAGTGTATAAAAATCAGAGCTAGGAAGTGTTCCTTGATTTTGTGCTCAGTTTGACCCCCTCCCTTTTTTGTTGGTGGGTTGTTTGGTTTTTGGTTTGGTTTTTTATTTTTTTTTTATTTTTTTTTTTCCGTTGTTGTTGCTGTTGTTTCAGGGTTTTTTTAACCCTGAGTCACTTTTGGTAATCAGAGGTTATTCAGGCTTCTCAAAAGCACATCAGGACTAGATGCCAGCAACAGCCAGACATCTTGAGAAGTAGTACTGAGGTAAACTGTATTGCCCTAGAACAGAAGATTCGCTTTGAAAATTGATAACTTAGAACTAGGCAGACTCCATTGCATAATTCTGAGTGATGTGGCAACAGAAGTGGAGGAGCAATTAATAGCTACTTTTAATATTTTTGAGACAACAAATGCCTAATCAGCTAAAGGGAGACTAAAGTGGTGAAAATGTAGCCCAGATCTACCTGATAGCAGCTCAGTCAACTCTTGTCCTCTGATGCAAGAGAAGTTGCTGCACAGAGTAGTGCTAAAAAAGGGCTAACACCTGCTTACTCCTTTCTTACTGCTAATGTAACGTCAGAAGAAAAACATCCTGAGAAAAACTTCTGTTGTTCCAGGTGTAACTAATCTTTGCCTTTTACATCCTGATACTGTGTAACTACCCAGGGTTTTATTTTGTATAATTTTTCTTTTTTTGCAAAGTTCTTTCTTATTTTTGTATTTCTCTTTTGTGATATGCAGTCTCTTTCATCTCTCAAATATCATTGCAATGATTGTTTTCTGATACTACTCTTTCTGCTTTCAACTACTGAGTATGGGTTGTCTTGAGATAACCCACATGAGGAGATATGATTCTTATGTCTGTGTGCCCAACTGGTTACATATAGCCGTCAGAGAGGAGATTGAATATATGCAAAAACTCATACTCTATGGCAAATAGATCAGATCTTAGAGGAAGTGACAGTCCAATCCAGAGTCAGGAGTGTTCTCAGAACTTCAGTGTTATATTCAGTTCAGGATGGTTCAGGAATAAAGAAAAGAAAGATAAATCCTGATCAAATTGAGTGAAGAGCCTCAAAAACATTCCTATGTAGAATTCTCATTCTTTTTGTCACTTTTGGCTTTAGGTGGATTAAAGAAGCTGTTAAGGAGCTAGGAGAAATGGGGACCACTACAAGTGGAAACACCTAAGACAGAAAAATTTAATATGAAAAAGGGAAATGCAGGTAGAACATCAAGGAAAAACATCCTTTATTTGAGATGCAAATAAATGAGGGCACTTATTTGCCAGCAAAAAGTTAAAAGTCTGCTGACTTGTGAAAATGGGAAAGAAACTGCCCACCTGTTGGAGAAGGTTGTGAGAGTACAGTCAGTGCACAAGTTAAACGGACAGGTTCATAAACTGGTACTAGAAGAAGAATTCATTCCTTTGTTGAAGACATTTCTCCATTCAAAATAGGAGGTTGAGAAGGATGTGGGGCTAGAGAGAATTTTAGTGACAAAAAGTTTTACATAAATCACAAGGTAGCAGTCTTTCCCTGTGCAAGAGCGTGTTTGGAGGACACATCTACTCTTTCAGATTGTTGTTTGAAGAAAATGAGATTTATTGGGTAAAGAATAGGAGATTTTGGGGTGGTTATTTCATTTTGTGGAGGAAATTCATCATTTGATATTTGATGGGTGAATGACCTAGTAGTGATGCTCTCACTATCAGTAAATGAGATTTTTCAGTCCAAATGAACTTACTTTCCCCCATACAGTTAGCCTACTCTAAGGTCTAGACCTCTTTGGTAGCTTGCAGATTGAGAGTTGGCTGTATAAGTTTACAATAGCAGAATGGTGGATTTGCTTTGTGAATAACTGATGCAATAAAAAAACAATGAATTTTTTTAGTGTAGATTGGAATTTGGATGTTCTGTTGAAGTTTACTTTCTGTTCTTACACTGTTGTTAAAAAATCCATTGCCACTTGTTCTTGGAAAAGACACACTACTATTATTGCCACTCTTCTAAAGATGTGGCATGATCAAAGGAGCTGTGGGAGAATGTGCCTAGGAAAAAGTAGGCTAAATCTCACCTTTATTTTTATCCCCAGTTTTCATTAAAAAATAAGTTGTTGGGGAAAAAACAGATTGCTTTTCCAAGGTGGTTGGTAGCTACTAATGCTAAGTTCAAGTAATGCCCTGTGGTTTTTTTTCACAAGCCCATTAGCTTAATTTGTAAAGGCAGTTGTAAATTAATTCTCTATGCAGTAGCATGTTGCAAGATTAAACAGTTACATAAATGCAAAACCAAATGGTCCTAACTCTGCTTAGCAAATGGATAAACATCCTTTTTTATTCTACCAGCAATAAACCATTTATTAGATGTTCTTTTTAGAGGAATTTGTTTCTGAAATTGGCAGCACTTTTGCAAGCTGGATTGGTGTAAAAGCTGCTCTGGTGGTTAGATATATTGCACTAATTTTAACATTTCTAACTTGGGCAAGTTCAGTTATGTCCAGAATTACAAAAAGGATTGTGTCAGTCTGTAACTCGAGCACATGTTTCCATGCGACATGTAGAGCCAGATATGGGACTGTGACAGACCTATTTACAGGCATTTAGATGATGGTATCTGTATGAGGGTGTATGTCTTCTGTAGCAAGATCTAAATTGAAGTGAGGTGAAGGGAGCTCAGGTGCTGTAAATCACCACAGCTCACTTCAGATCATGGTCGTGTATGTTGGAAAGCATGAGAGGGCCAGAGTCTTCTGAAGTCAGGTGGGAGCATTGCTACTGCTGCACAAACAACAGATTTCTGTACAGCCTTGTCCTAGAGGGAGGTTTATACTAACTCCTCTGTTGCAATAGGCACAGGACCAGAGAACAATGGAAATAGCTATCATTACCTCTGTCTGTGACATGATCCTTCTGTTTCAGTTGAAGGATCTGGTTCACACTGTCTAGAGATAAAAAAAGAGATTAGGGAATTGAGTGCTACCAACCCATGCAGCCCCTTTAAAAATACCCACCCAGGTAGGCCTACCCAGGCCACCACAGCTCAGTCTTCCCACAGCAGGTATGGAAGTGGCATATCTGGAGGTCTCAGGGGAAAGGAAGAAATGTGATAAACCACGTTGTGTTCAGAATAACTTACGCATTTATCTTTGAAAAATTTATTCCCATAAGAACTTGCAGCTCTATTTAGGGTTTATTTCTCCCATACTTGTTTTTTGGATGATGGAGTTTTTTAAGCAAACTAGAATGATACTCGTCACTGAATGTATTTTGCTGTTTTCCTGAATGAAAGGAGTGGGGTTAAATACTGTCTTCTGATGTTTCCAGGCATTGTTCTGAGACACATAATGATCCTTCTGTATGAGAACCTACAACAAAGGTTAAAAATAACTCAGTGCCTCTTCTGAGGATTCAGTAGGTATTATCAGGATATATTCTCTCCAAAACCATTAGAAATAATGTGGTGCAGGTGATAAATAAATCACAAAATTTAAGAGAAGCAAGAAAAAAGTGACTTTGCTGTTGCTCCCTGAATAATAGGAGCAGTAGCAGTAACTTATTACAGAGGGTTGAGTTTCCTTATGTTCTATGGCTAGTTGGCAGGGAGGGCAGCATCCCCTGCTATCTGCCCTGGAACTAGTGGGGAACTGCTTATGAAAATAAGGATTAGAAGTGCTAAACTTATAACTCCTTTGTGATGACAATCATTAGCCAAATCAACATTGTTTTGTCAGCTCCCTGCCAGAACTAACATAATGTGGAAGAAGTCTTAGATCATGTCTCTCTGTTCCCCTCTAAGCCCAGGGAATTACAGGTTCATTAGCTGATCCTTAGTGAGGCCTTAGGCAGGAAGGTGGGAATGGGCTCCCAGTGTGCAAGGGGGAGTTGCCTGAAAGCTGCTCTGTGCCTTTTGCTGTCAGCTGTTGTGTTGTACTGCAGAGCCCAATTGCTGGATGTCAGGGTTATGAAAATAATGTTACTAAGGCTGAGTTTCTCATACCAGATGAAAACATTCTGAAAGTGAAATCTAGACTTGAATAATTTTGCTTTTAATTGGAGAAGACAGTAGTAGATTATTCATAACCTTTTTAACCTACTGAAATAGTGAGTTTCAATGGGGTAACAAACATAACTGCTTTGTCTTTTCTCCTCTGCTTTTGAATGTGATGGACTGTTGTTTTTAGCTGACACACACCGCTGTACCTCTCAGTGCTTTCTTTGATGTCTGTTATATGCTTTCTCTTTCTGTTTTTCATTCTGTCTCTCATCTTACTATTTTTGTAATCTTTAAAATACTTATAGGCTTTTATTGTGTCATTGCAGAGCTCTCACAGCAGAGATTTCAAAAATGCTTAGTCCTTGTTAATCAATTTTTCTAGCCCCTTTGATATTTGCTGGGTGTGCTATTCTTCACATCCTTCCCAGAATCTGCCATCTTGTCAGTAATGACATTCCCTGTGTGCTCAAATGTCTGCACATAAAGCACTTGCTGAGGAACTCTCAGTGCAGTATTACACAGCTCTGGTATGCATGGGAAGATACTATTCCTTTGCTGGGGTGGGATATGCTGCTTCTCAGCATTCAGTTCAAATTCAACTGACTTATCCTGTTGCTGTAATTTGATGAGTAAAACTTGCTGTCCATAATCTTTGCTGTCATGTTTAGAATTGCTGCCTTGTCTAGGTTTCTCAGTCTAGTGAGTATTGTTTGGGATTTATTTAAAGATTTTGACTCTAGCAGACTTGGTGTGCCTGTGAAACACTTGCAAAAATACATTGGAGAAACAAGCCTTCTTTGCAAGATAGAAATCTCTCATTTGATCTGGGGATTAACTTAAAGTTAAATCCTGCAGGAGGGCTAACTGCAAATAGTATTTGTGTATGAAGCCAGAAACAGAAGAAGACATGACCCAAGAAATACAGTGAATATTGAGTAGGTGATAAAGGCACTAAAGAGCTTGAAGCTTTTTAGTAAAGTAGAAAGCAGTTCAATGCCAAAAAAAAAAAAGGTGTAATAGAAAAAATATTCCTTGCCATTAAGCAATCTTAGTGATGGAGAAAACTCCCTGAATAAAGGACTAGCAAAAATTGTGTCTTGGAACTTCAAACTAAATCTAAATGCTGTCTTGAGTTTTCTGTATTTTGTCTATTTAGCTTTTATCTTTTGATTTTTATAAAGAAAATAAAGTGATATTTGCAGGCAAGAAGGTAGAAATATTGTGAGTTGCTTTTCTTTTTCTTTACTGCAAAGATTGAATGTCCAGTCATCCTAGGCCTTTTGCTTTTTCAAAAGCATTGTATGAATTAGACAAATATATTTAATTTTCTTTTAACTCTGAGAGAGGTTGTCCATTGCTATTAGTGAAGAGAGATTACTATCTCTAGGTTTACTGCACTAGTTAAGTAGCAATTTAAAAATTCAACTATAGTCATATTAAGCTTTGGTTACCTTGGTATAACAACTACTCTTTTTCTAAAGAATTCTAGGTAATCGAGTGGCAGAACTAGAAAAGAAATTAAGAACTTTGGAAATCGCTGGCTTATGGAGTCTTCCAGGTTAGTAAAATTGGAAGCTAATAGCTTGCATTGTTTAATTTTCAAGGGTATGTTTGTGTTTAAGAGATGTTTGGCTGTCATTTTTAAAAATTACAGTTATTTTGTGAATGTTTTATGCAGCACATTTACAAAATTAGAAATGACTAATAAATGTTAAGTGGCAAGCAAAAATCACTAGACTTTGTAAACTCTTAAGTCAAATATGTATTGAAAACAACATGAAAAGTGCTAAAAAAAAGGTTTAAATATTGAACTAATCAAATTATTGCCATAGACAGCAGGTAAAAAAAAGTGAACTATTTTATTTAAACACTGCATAAAATGATACATAGGTCATTGGTCATTATGTCTTTCAACTAATTTTATTTATTAATTTTGTAATTCTTCTAATCATGGATTTTGTTTTTACTTTTTAAAATGCTTTTCCATAGAATCATAAACTTCTAGAAATTGGAAATGTAAATGATCCTAAATTTTCTAGTCCATCTCTCCAGAACAGGCTTATTCCCTGTAGTGCCTTAAGTATTGTATTTGGTTTTAAATTACTCAATTAATGGGAGATTAATCTGCTTCCAGATAGACATCATTTTTAGGAAAATGTGCAATATTTTATTTACATTTACTTTTTTGCTTCTTTTCTTCCTGTTGCACCTAATTGTGTCTTCTGTAACCCCTGTAAATTATGCTAGTTTGTTGGTGGTGTTTGCATCATTAGGCTTTGTTGTTTACAGATTCCTATCAGTGCTAGTAAGAGTGGGAAAGAGTGGTTCAGGCTTCTGGCTTCTTGGCTCTGTTTTTTCCACCGAACCTGTACATCTAGAAGAAAACATTTGACAGAGCTGAAGAGCTCTTGTAACAAACCAATGCTGTTCAGCAGTTTGGGCTGATGTGGTGTGTTTCCGCTTCAGCTTGCCTGTTTGGGCTTTCTCAGCCCTGCTTGACTCTTTCCAGAACCAGAGGTCCAAATCTGTTTCCATGGATTTCTCCACAGTTAGTCACCTAACACAAGTAGTGTACTTAGTGCATTTGTGTCTCCCCACATTCTCCAAGAGACGAAGGTGAAATGTTTGTCTCAGACCTTGCTAATGCATTTTAGTACATTACTACAAATGTGTCTCTCAAACTCACTGGTTCAAGGTACTGTAGGGGTTTGTTTGTTTTGTTTGGATTTTCAAAACTAGTGTTCCATAAAATTTTTACACTAATACATGCAGCACTTCTCATGTTTGCAAAATGTATTTTTAAAAAAATGGAAGTGGGAACTTTTTGCACTGTATTATCTATGTAGGTAAAGCATCAAATTAATGTTTATACAATAACAACTGTCTCTTTCCTTCCTTTCTTTTGCTGCCTGAAGGCCTGAGCTACAATGTTGCAGTGGGATTTGGGAGTAGGTTCTGCTTAATGTTTTTTTTTTAGTAACTGATCCTAGCAGTATGTTAAATATTGTCGTTGCATGTAAATAAATGGAAATGTTATCTGGACAATTTTATATCCAGCAGATTAAGATGCTCAGTCAAATGAGTTAGATGACCACAGGAGAAAGAGAGGCTGCCCTATATGAAAATTCATTTGCATTAAGGAAAATAGTAAGAGGGGATGATCTTAAATATTTTTTAACGAATTTTACACTGGATTGGGAGTTCTGTTGAACCCTGAGGTTTTGTTGATTTTTCACTTGCCTTTTAAATCAGGAGTGCACTTTTGTTTCCAAGTGCACTCTAGTCCTGAAGTGGTCAAAAAGAGCATTGCAACACCTGGTGGGTCACCAGTTTTTAGAGCGTGTAAAGCTTCCACTCCATAAAACAGCAGTGTGTAACAATTAGTATGGGATTACCACAATGGATTCTGCAGCTGAATGTTGTCTTGGGTGAGGAGCAGAACATGGAGAATGTCTTATCTAGTCAGTCTTAAATCCAGAGTGAAAAAACATTATTTGGTTGTGAGTGAAATTTTTCGTCAATTGGCAGAAAAGTCCAGATAAAAGCTGATGTTCTTCTAGCACTTACAGAAATACACATTACAAATTGTAGGATTTTAATCTGAAGTTTATGTCCCTAATTAGTCATCATTGTTTATATAACATTTATAACATACACTATCACCATGATAATAATATCTTCCAAATGCTGTTAATATATTTGATTCTATTGAAGAAAGATCTTGAATGCCTCTGGGTTTTTGTTAGGTGACATATTTGTCATCTGCTTTTTGAGAAAGCCATGAATGAACTATGGGGAAGCTAATCAATAGGAAGTGCATATTTAATTTTTGAGAAGGTAAAATTTCATTTCCTGTGGAAGTTCTGCCTGCCAGACTTTATACTGCCCTGCTTAGAAAATGGGTTTTATTTAAACGAATCTCTTGTGAGGTTTGTTCTCATTGCTGAAAAGGAAGCAAGTTTGGGCATAGATTTTGCTTTGATTTTCTTTTTATGATCCTACTTCAGTTGAGAAGGAAGCAGAGAATGTGATGTTCACAGAAGCATTTAAATCTTTGCTTTGTCTTGGCTACACTATGGTTGAAATATGCACACAAATAAGTTAAATGTATTCAATAACAGTACATAATAAACACCATCATATTCTTTTTGCAATCTGATGTCACTAGTCATTCAGATAGGTAATTCTGTATTTTTTTGAATCTGTCATTTCCTGAAAATTCCAGATTTTCACTGAAAAAAAAGTCTAAGAAAGAGCCAACCATGACTCAGCCTTTTTCTGTGTGGGATAAGAGAGTTCTGGTGCTGCCTTTTGCCCTGCAGTAATCAGCGCGGAGCAGAGGCAGGGTAGAATTAAAGGGCTCTGCAGCTGCTGTGGCTGTAGCCAGTTATGGTGGCATAGGGTGCAGCAGAGCTTATAAGAAAATACCCAACCCTGGAGAAGAAAATTAAAAATTTACTGCTACTGAAAACTTATATGTATTTTGAGATGTGTATACTTTTCACTGTAGTCCTTGAAAAATTCATTAGAGGAACATGAGGCTATATAAGTTATGAAATGGAGCTTACACAGCAGCTAGTTGAAATTCTTTGTGTGTAATCCAATTTGAGATCATGATTCACAGAATGTAGTGCAGCAGTACTCCTATGTGCCTCCTTCATGAATGGATGTGAATCGCTGTTAATAAATAAATATTCATCAGACTCTTTGGGCCACATCTATTGTAAAGATGTGTGGATACTGAGCTTAGCTTTATTTTCTGTAACCAGGCTGGTTTTCAGAGAAAAATGTGAAAGTAAATGTGTTTACTGTGTAAATGCTGGCTGGAAGTCAAGAAGTATCTTTTGTGAAGCTTGTCTTGCAATCTTCAGAGACTTCAGCTCAGGCTTTACTTTTTTTTATTAAATAAATTAAAAAGCCTCTGCTTTCTACTTTCGTATTAAAACCTCTACCCAATTTTTTTTATTCATCATCTTTTTTACTTCCTTTGATGGATTCTTTTGTATCTTTTTGGATATGTGGCTGCTTCTGACTGTGTGTGAATATCTGTTGGGTATTTTCATACCACAAGTTTGCTGTATGATTTAGTTCTTCCAACACGAAATTCCTTCACCGTTATAGGAAAGTACATTCATCTAGGAGCTTTTGCATTTTGAAATACTGGTTTGATTTGTTTTGCCTTTATTTATGTTTTTAATTAATTTTGTCTGACAGTCGAGGGTTGTCCTCTTTGCTGTTAGTTAATGCTGTTTTTTATTACTGAGTCTGGCAAAGGGAGAATTCTGATGCACACTTTGATAGAGGGATCAAATTTCAACAAGATCCATGCTTCAAAAGTATTGCATTCACATTGCTGCAGTGTATTGCCTGACATGGCAAGGGTATAAAAAGATCATTACTACCTTCAGGATCAAGGTATTTGCAGCCAGTGCCCTTAAAAGGAATTAGAGATTGGAGTAGTCCAGTTAGACTCCATGGGAACAGCTTGACTTTCATTTTTCCTTAGTATGCACTAGAACTTTCTCAGAGCTGGATTTATTCCAGGTATCTCCTGACCTGGTGTTCTCTTGAAAGTCTTTGTCTTGGATGGGTGATTAGATTTAGGATGTTGCCTTAAGGTGAAACGCACAAACAGATTTAGAGGGGCAAAGTGGTTGTTACATAAATGTCGGTTCTCATGGAGATAAATAGAGCAGTATCTTGCTGCCTCCCCAACCATTACTTATCAGTTGGCACTTGTTCTGGAGGCCACACAAACACCACGCTTAGCTGATCTTGCACATTTCCTGCTGTTTCCCCTCTAGGTTTAAGGTAGTATCAGTCACTAAAAACATGAGCATCCTCAATAGTGGAGGACTTCCTAAAGGATCTGCAGGTGTTACTTTCTGCACTGCTAAAATATGTAAAGACTAAGCATCTACAGCAGAGTCCTCGGATGAAGGGTTTCTTGTACTCTTTTGTCTGCAAAAGAGCTGGGAAATTGCCTTTTTTCATTTGGTTTAAAACAAAAATGATCAGAAATGTTTTGGGAATTTTCAGATTAAAATCCCTCATGTTCCCCAGCAATGTGTACTTGTTTGCTCCCCAAGTTCTTACTTACGCAAAGGTTTTAGGGTTTTTCAAGGAAGCATTGCAGGAAAATATGTATATCTGAAGCATAAAGCTACATAATGATGAACCTGCTTATATCACATGAGACAGAATATAGAGAGTAAAGAGTCAATGCTGAACACTTGCTGGTAATAGCATGCAAGTGATCCATTACCTTGGTATGATCTGATTATTACTGTTTTTAATTGAATTCTAATTGCAAATTCAATTTGCTGCATACAGCACCTGGTATTTCATAATCTGGCCTTTACTGAGTACTGCAGATAAAAACATGCAGCTTTTCCGCCTTTGCCTTGCATATTATGGCTCCAATTCAGAGTATTTTTTTTCCATGCTGTGAAAGGATCACTTGAGATGCTTTTCCTGTTCTGTACTTTTCAATAACATTGTTAAAAATTTGTATGGTATGTTTGAATATCGTTGGTGCCCAGTGGTTGTAATTGGTGAACCAGCAATTGTAACACTGTGATTGTTCCAGGTGGGAAGGATACGATAACATTCAGTGACCCAGCCCTGCCCATGATACAGCGCTCCAGATCACCGCTAGTAGCGTTTGCTGATAAGCCACAGAGAACTGAAGTACAAGGTGAGCACCTGGAACCTGAGAGCACTATGAAAGCTGAGCACTCATTTCTTTCTAAATAAAATGTAATAAGTTTTCATGCTGGGATAGCAGAAGGCAAAGTTTCAGTGATCACAGAGCTTGAATACATCATCCACAAGTAAAACAGATAGATGGTCCCAGTACAAATAGCAAAGAAACGACTGAAAAGTTACTATTGAATGGATTGCATAAGGATAGGGATCAGGTCTTACACCCCAAAGAATTTTCCTGACAGATAACATGACACTATGTGAAGTTATTCGTGCCATCTGTGTTACAGTTAACTGATTCCTGCACTTTTCCCGTCAGTTAAAATGCACAGTAGGAAGCAGTCTGTGGAACTGGTCTAGCACTTTCTTGCATTATAGGTGATGTCTAGATGAATGGCCTCCTGATTGCACATAGTAAACTGAAATATCCAACTCATTTCCCAGAGAAATTGACTACTTTTTTCAGTTTTACATGTGTTTTGTTAAAAATCCTTCTCCAATAGCAAGCTTTAACATCTCTTCAAAGTCGAGCTTAACTTTCTTTGACAGATGCTGATACCCTTGATTTGTTTTTCCTTAGTTTTTCATAATGGATGGGAGGTGGATTATTATATTTGCTTATTGGCATTTGGACAAAGTCTTTAATGGGCATAACATTATGATATGCCCAGATCTTTCTCAGCTAACCATGAAGCATCTTAAACAATTTATTTGTTAGTTCTGAAACTATAAATATATTGTGGCTTAGTTTTGACTTTATAGCCCATGTCATTATCTGATAAAATGTGACAGCAAGGCTGATCTTTTTTTGTAATCTTGATCAGCTGATATTTTTGCTAGAAATAAGAAGTGAAACTGTAATGAATAGTTCTCTGGTGAGTAATAATAACTCATAAATATTAATTCTTTTACCTGCTTAATTGTTGATTTTTTATTAAATCTGCAGTTACTGAAAGTATTTACTTGGTGGCATTATGCTCTTTTCTTTCCATATTTGTCCTAGGTGAGGCCGGTATTACAGTTGTGATTACAGGCTGATCAGACAGGCAGTCTGGTCTGCCTGTCACATCTCATCAGACCCTCTTGCTGTTGCTTTATAACACTGCCAAACCTTAGCTCTGGGCTGAAGCTTTCCATGCTGTGTTTTCTACGTCAGCTGATTTTTTTTTAAGACAGCCAAATAACTTCTTTTTGTTTTAAATACTGATGACCACGTGGGGTTTTTTTGTGGGCTTTTTCTGTCTTTTGTCTGTTTAAATTTGGATTGGGTTGTTGTTTTTTGGGGGTTTGTTTGTTTGTTTTGGTTTTTTTTTAAGTATGCAAGCATTTATTGTATCTACATTTATAGGAATTTGAAATCTAGGGAAAATGTTTCCAGCTTGAAGAAGCAGTCTGGAGTTTCTACCTCATTCTATATGATTCACTTAGAAATCTCTTCTGCTAAAAACAAACAAATTATTCTGTTGAGCCTACTTTGTGCCACCAGTGCTGGTAAAACTCTGTGTGCACCATTGCTTTGAGATAAAGTAAACTTAGAGGGGGAAAAAACCTGCAGCAGAGAGGGAAGAAAGGCCAAAATCAGGACTGTCAAGTGGTGGGAAGACTAGAGTAGACTAGATGGGGTTTGACAGAGTCAATGGAAGTCTGAGTGAGTAGTGACCTGCCAGTGGCTGAGCAGAGGTCAGAGCTAAGGAGTGAGGAATCAGAACACTGGCAGTGAAAGCAAGATGTGATCAAAAAATATTGAAAAGTGGGTGGGAAATGGGCACAGTGAGTGTAAGGACCAGATAAACAAAAGGATATGGAGCAGAAGCAGAAAGATAGATAGGGGAATAGAAGAGCAGAGGAAAACAGCCTTGACTAGGAAAGCACAGACAAGGATTAGACCTGTGGCAGTCATAGGAAGAATCAGCTCCCAGTAGGTCATCTCCTTATTTTCTTCTCTCCATCCCATGACCATAATGTTAATCATGGAAAGTCTGTCAATAAACTGGAGCAGGTTAAGAAATTACTGTTCTGCCTACACAAACAGCTTGCGTTTTCCCTTGCCTATGCTCCAATGTATCTTTTAACCTGCAATGAGAACTGAGACAAAAGTTACCTCTGATAATTAAACTGGGCCAACTTTTTGGTGACATAGATGAGCACATATCTACAACCAGCTGTGCAGGGGACACCGCAATTTCTAGCAGTAGGTGATGCAGCAATAACCTGTTCTGCTGCTCTGGATGCTTTTTCTGAAAGATGTTTGGGGCTGCCATTTTCCCTTCAAAGGATGAAAAGGAAGCAATGTGTTTTCATCTTTGGGGAATGTCCCTGTGCTTGGAGTCACACAACTCCTCTGCAGTCAGCCATCTGTATGGTACACGGGTACCTTTTGTACCACTCGGTACAGAGAATGACTGCTGTTGAGATTTAGGAACTTAGTGCATATTGCAAATTTTCATCTATGCCATGTACTTCTAAATTCTGGGGGACCTGGGCAGCTGGGAAGAACACAGGAACATGTTCATCTGCCATCATTCACCAAACGAGTATGCTCTTCGTTAAAGTATTATTGAAATAAAAACAAAGCCACTCTTGCTTTCCTATTCATTGAGTCATAAGTTGAGTGAAACCAGTTGCTAACCAGAATAGCAATGAAATTCTTACTTATCATTATATATTAGATCTCATCACGTTGTCAGTTATGGCCTTTTAATGATAGCACGGATTGACCCATGAAATCTTAACTTTTGAACAAACATTTATTCTTCATCAGAAATTTTTATAATGTATCAAGTGTTGTTCTAGGTAGATCTGTGGATAATTAGAGGGCTTTTTCAGGCTTTTTTTATCCAGTCTATCTGCTTACCCTGGTCTCATCAAAGCCTCCTTTAATCTTCACTTGTTATCATTGTTTCAGTTAAGCTGGATGGTGGATGTCTGTAGGATCTGTTGTTTGGTTCCTGTGTGAACATGCATAGTGACAGAGTACAATCATATTAATTAAAGCCTGTCTTGTACCACAAAATCTTAATTTATCCCATGCACAGGATGGATAGCGTCGTGGGATGGATTGCACTTGAGCATTACAGCTGTTAATGAACAGCTACTCGGCATTTTCCCGCTCCACTGTTGAATGCCTTGTCCCTGCTGGACTGCCTGTGTGCTATTTCAGGCATTCCCTGAAGAAAACAGTGCTGTTTTTCTGTGAACTTTTCTCTGGTGATTTAGTGCTTTGAGACAGTTTATCTTCAGAAGATTGCATCAATATGATAGGTTGGTGTTATTCTACTGTAAGGGGGAGGAAACTGAGTCATGCAAAGAGGAAGGTAGAGTCCCTGTTAATTTTGAGTGCTAGTTTGAGGTACATACATTTTGGCTCATTTGGAGCACTGTGATGTACAGCACAAGCAGAGCAGTGCTGCACATCAAGCTCCTAGTTTTCCAGCTGGTTTCTTAGATAATGAGGCTTAGATCCAGTGGGTGATCACCTTTTGAAAGTTAATTTGTCCCTGTCTTTTCCACAGACTTAAATTCCAGCTCTTCAGAATTGCATTCCTAGCTTTGTTGATGGCAGTAAGAGTGTCTGTTCCCTTCATGCCAACCCTGGTCTCATTGACTCAGTGTAGCTCCCAAATTCTAAATGAGGCAGGTATGATAGAGACAGTAGGCTGGTCCTCTGCAGCCATGCAGTCCCATCCTTGTGGGAGGCAGGATTCCTGAGAGAGAAATGGAGTAAATTCATATATACTATAAGGCAATCTGCACCACAACAGTAATTTTAAGCAACCAAGGCAGGCTTATTTTTGGCATTTCCTAATTTTTCTTACTTTACTTTGCAAGCTTATTTTCAATGAGGCTTCTTGTCCTTTAATGTGTCCATTAAAGGACACTTTCACAGGAATGTTTGTTTGCACATTGGTTTTTTTTTCTCTATTTTGACACTTTGTCCGTGTTTGCCTTTTAGTATAATGTTATACTTAAAATTCTTTTACTGCTGCTTTGTTTTATGCCGCTACCCTTATCAAAATAATCTTTTATGTTTGGAGAAATTTTGCAGGGTCAATAACAAAACTTCATTATTGGATCAAAGCCTGTAAAAAGCTCCAAATAAATGGAACTTTTGTTAACCCCTGAAACTGTAGTGTTGGGGGGATTAATGGTAAGCTGTGCCAAAAATTTCCATAGCTGAGTGCCTTGCTTGGAGTTGATATTCCTCTGGAAAATTCCCCTGACCTTGCTGTTTTACAGTATGGTACTGTCTGACTCTTAGAATTGTTGGTATTAGGGAAAGATAGGATCCAAAACAGGGCCAGATCCAGCCCTGAGACACTAAGAAACTTAGTGTTGATTGTTTATTGTCAAAGAAATAGGCCTGGGAGGGATAGGGAAGTACTCTTAAAAATACCTTACTGAGATAAACATCTCTGTGGTCCAGCACTGATAGCAATATTCTTCAGATCAAATATGTAACAAATGCCTCTAACTGACACAAGTGTCTTGCTGTTCCATTTCTCTTTCAGCAGAACAGAAGGGAGAACGTGATGAAAGTTATGCTGTTGCAAGTGAGTCCCTGGCTCCAGAGGGAACCAACTTAAATAACAGAATCCAAAATAAACATTTTTACCCTTCATTACCCCAGCTACCTTCTGAGGAAGAAGACATAAACAAGCTTGGAAGGCAGATAATTAAACTGACAGTTGCAGAACTGGAAGGGAAAAGAGGAGGCGCTCCTGTGGGGGAGCAGGATGTGGGAGTCGGAGCAGAGCTTAATGATTCATCAGAGGCAGAGTTCCCACTTTCCAGCCCTGATCCATCTGACCTCACAGATCCCTCAAACTCTGAGAATGAACAGACAGGGGAAACTGAGGCCCTTAAAGACAATGACAAAACCTTAGAAAGAAACAGTGAAATTCCAAATGAAAGAGGGGATCAAAATAGCAGCACTGTGGATGTGCTGGAAGATACTGAGGATGCTGGAAGGCATGGAGGGCTCAGTGGTAAAACTGCAGACACAATTACCAGCTTTGAGGAGCTCTCTGAATCTGAAAACAAGAAACCATCTGATGCTGCTGAAAACCATGAATATTTGGATAACAGTTTGGCTTGAGGTATGAAATCCAGGCCCTCAAGCATCTCACTGTAATCCTTGTGCAGTGTCTGTGCTGCTGCAGATATGATCAGTAAAATATTGTGCTGTAGGGTTGATTATTTTATACTGAACTGTTAATAATTCTTTAAAAAAGATGTTTTTCTGTTAGTTCTGGCTGTAGTGTACCATAACTGTAAATTACCTAAAGGAAAGAATTAGTGATGAGGTTTATTCATGTTGGTTTGAAGTTTCTATATAGATTGATGTAATTTACATTAGTGTAGTAAAGGGGTCAGTGATAATGATTTATCTTGTTATCACTAGGCTCCTGAAACATGCATGGTCCTAATGCTAGACTGTATTTTAATGTTGAGAAGTGTCTCTCAAGGATGAAAAATTTGGAGTGATAAATTGAGAAACATCTTAAAGCTGTGAGCTTTTGCTTCTTTCTCAGACTCTGTTGTGTGTTCTTTGCATATAGTGACTGTCAGTACATCCTTAGAATAAGATCACTGTTCCCTTGCAGGAAGTTTCTAAAAACCGTCCCTGCATGCATATAGTTCTCTCATTAAAATCCTTAATACCTTTGTATTTTGTCAACTGTACAAAATTTTTCCTTTCCTCTTCCAGCTCATCTCATGAAAATGAAGCAAGTTATTTCACCACATACTGAAAGCCCAATTTAATGAAGCTCTGAAGGAAACATCATCAGAGAAGCCAGAAGTCTTACTGAGAGAAACAGCAATGCTGTTCTACAGCAGAGAAAACAGCACGAGGAAAACCAATGATGTCCTGTCCAGCTACTTGGCTGTCAGTTTCTGGAATTGCATTCCTCTACTTACAGGAGCTGGAATTGGCCCTTGGGCTTAGTTAATGGGTGATAGGTTTCAGCCTACTCCATCTGTGCTCTCCTTTCTAAAGAAATTCTGTGTCTTTTTTTTATTTTCTTATTACTTGGAATTGAGGATAACTCTTCCTTTCCTCCTCATTTCACCAGTCTGTGGTATGTTAGAAGGATTATTTGCATTGTTGCCACATTTTTAAACTTCTTCTCTTGAAGAGGTTTAGTCATAGAAAAACATTCCTATAATAACTGGGGGAAAAGGGAGCTGCTGTGTCATTCCCTGGCTTGGTCCTGATGCTGGAGCTGTGCCACTCTGCTTCTAGGAAGGCAGAAATGAGGGAATACTTAACGTTGAAGTTAGCAGATGTGGGGACTGGGAGGCAGGTCTTTCCTCTCCTGTTGTTAGCATAAGGAATAGTCTCTGCAGCTGTGGAGCTTCTGTGGGCCAGCAGCCATCAAAGCAATTTTTCTGCTGGCTTGGGACCTAATTGTCTGTAAATGTTCATTTCTCACTCCTAGAATTTGAAACCAATCAGAGAGAATTAAAGCAAATTTAATAAAATATTACTAATAAAAAGGAAAATCGCTCCCAGACTAAGTACTTCTTTGACAAATAACTGCCAGCTGCAAGTTTTTACAGCCCACTTGTCAGCAACTGAATAAAGAGAGTTTATATTAGCAGTACCGACAAACTCTTCTGTATGTGTAAGATGAGCTAGCAGGTGCTGCCATAATCAAGGTGTCAGAGCCCATGAACAGTTTGTATTCACAGAAGAAAGGCTGTATGTAAATTATTAAATGTAAATATAAGGTGTCATAGTTGGAAGGTGAAAAATGTGGCTTGTCTCTGTTCTCATGTGTTTCCCTAGCAGGTGCATTTGTTTAACCCTTTCAGTGTCTGTCTGCAGGATATAAAGCCATACTTAACAGTGCTCCTCAAATACATGTACTTTGTCTTTAAGGACATTGGACATTGCAATATTCCACTGATGTTAAGCAGCAGTCCTTAGGAATAAAAGTTATATGAATAGTTAACCATATTAAGGACATGAAGCAGTAAAAAGTTTTCATTTTGTCATCTTGCTCACCATTAAAATTCCTCCTTGCCTGAAAAAACCCCAAGACTTTAAGTGTTTGAAAGAGTGTTAAGCTGTTCCCAGTAATTGTAACTGACTGCATTACTGGCTCATTTTTGTGACAGTCAGAAGAAAAATTACTGTAGAAACTAAAATCTCCAGGAGAACGTGCAGGATTTTTTCCTCTAATGCCTGAATGTCACATGAAGTAGCATTTTGTTTGAGTTGTATTTTTTCCATCTTTCACAGACTGATCCTGTACAGAGCTAAATATCAATGAAGTCAGAACTGAGACAAGCAGATAAGAAGGTCAAGATTTCATGTATTGAGCTCAGAAATGTTGAGGGTCTTTTATTATTTCCCTGTCCTGGGTCTTTCCAGACCCCGAGATGTGGGAATGTGCATTTTGCTCACAGTCCCTTAACAGCCAGTTAATGCTATTAGTTAATGTAGGGCTTGCTGTAAGGTTGAAGCAATGCTGGATCAACAGCTTTTTAATTCCTCATTTGCTGATTCTTTTCAGTATGTCTTTTCTGTGAGAGCATACTGATGTACAACGATTATGTTATCTTGGTAATTGTCCTCACACCATTCTCCTTCTTAGATGCCATTTTTAAATTTTTGAAGTCACTAAATTCCAGTAAAATACATATATCTCTGAAAATCTCATTTCCAGTGAGATGCAACTGCTGCAGTACCAGCCCTCTCCTTTCTCTTCTAGTAAATGTGTATTCTAGCTGCATTTTTAGCTTTCTCCTGGAAAACAAGACTTCAAAGCCAGACTTGCTGAAGTAAGACATTGTTGCTGCACTAGGTGATAAGTAACTAAATATTCTTGTAGTATCTTCCTTGGATATTGCTTTAATTGATATTGTTGTGCTATGATTACAATGATTTTTTTTTTTTCCCCAGTAAATTTTTTTGTGGACACAACTCTACTGTAGATTTGGAGGCATGGTTTTGGGTTTTTGTTTTGTTTTTCAAGACCTGTGTTCCCTTTTTCTACTACTTTAAAAGTGCAGAAGTCACAACCAGACATGTAAGCCTTTTTGGTGCTGGGCTTTGGGGAAGCAAACTGGGAAGGGAATTTTGTGGCAGGAGGGTGGAGAAGCTGCATTTCGCAAACTGATTTTAAGGAGATTGTTGTACCTAAAGGTGAAGTCATACATTATCTGTGAGAAAGATTTCATTTGAAAGTATGATGATGTCGTTATTGGAAAAATAATGTTCACTGAATTTGTAAAATAAGTGTGTGAAAATGACAGATTAAGAAGCATCTTTTAGAATGCTGCTTCTTTTCTAAGTGAGACTATTTTTAAGCTTATGGGAATTTGTATAATAAAGACAGTGGAATTTCTTTAATCCCTATGAGCTCAGGAATGTATTTAAAAATCTTAACTGAGATTAAGTTGAAAATCTACTACATTTCTAAAAGATAGCAGTTTGTTTACCAGCTTCTGTTTTGTAGTTTGCTTTCTAAATTATGCTGTTTAATTTATTTGCAAACCGGTCTTTTGTTACTGCCAGGATTAACAGCACAACGTGGTTAAACTATATTAATAAATTTTGTCATCTTTAATAAAAACATGTCCTGATATACTTGTTCTACCTGCTTATTTCCTTTCCTCTTCTTAGAATGATAGCCATAGGGTGGTGTTTTAATATTCTGAGTTGTGTTAAATTTAAAAAGCAAAGCTTTATTAAGTGAGACTTTTGAGTCTGAAAATTATCTTACTTAAATCTTTTCACTGTCACTTCTCCCAGTCAAAACTGACTTTGTTCCTATAGTTTTGTATGAAGTACCACACTCAGTAATTCTTTGCTTTGAAAATAGTATTTCTCTCTGATCTGCTAACTTTATCATCATTGTCTAAGCAGCATTATAACTTTTGTATATAACTTTCTTACTAACAGGCACAGACTGGAGACTTACGCAAGTAGAATGACATAGTGGATCTGAAGATCAACACAGAAATTTCTGTACTTTCCCTTATTTTTAGGGGAAATCCACTGCCAAGGTCTTGCAACACAACACCCAACACTGTTAAGAGTCAAGAGACCTTTCTGCTTTTCAAGTTGGCACCTGACTACACAGTAGTTTCTAATGAGAGGCAAATTCTTACTTTTTCCCTTTAGTATCTAACGCTCCCTTAAAAGAATCTTGCAGTGCACAGATTCTTTAGCTCACACACCCTGTCCATCTGCACTATTGCTTATATGCATTCAGCTCCCAGACTGCATAAAAGGGAACCTTTTTCCTTCAAGAAAACACTCATAATGTTGAGTTGATGCTGGTTTTATTGATGGGCTTACATAAAGGAAGCTCTACATAAGTGATATGCATTTCATAGAGGAGCAAGCAAATGGGAATCCTGTAGCCATATATCTTACTGGGCAACAGCACAGCCTGAATTACTTTGTGCTGTCCAGGCTGTAGCTGGCATTTTGGACTTTACCTAAGCCTGATTGTACATTCTTTTGTTGAGCCCTCTCTTCTTCTTGTCCATAACTTCAGGCAGTTTCTCTTCCCACAAGTTCTTGTTGCTTATCCCAATCACACAGCAAGCCAGACGTTTCCCAGCATTTCCATTTTCCAAACTGGCCTTATTATTGCCCTTGCCCATGTCATCTTCCTGCTCGTGGATCACAACAGATCTGCCCATGATGGAATATGGACCAAAGACCGTGGCAAAGAGGTTTGTTTTGTATTTTCTGATTCTGCCTTCCTTAGGAAGAAAGTTGCCAAAATCTCCTGGGTGACGAGGGTGATTCACTCTGAAAGGGTTATAGTGTCCCCCTGTAGAATCACAGCCATTGCTGAGGTCTCCAAGCTCATGGATGTGTATAGCTCTGCTAGATTGATTGTTATCCAATGGAAACCCATCCAAGTAAAAAATGGCTTCCAGTCTTCCATATGAGTAAGACTGCCTGAATAAGACTTGTCCAGTCACTTGTGGCTTGTCAGCATCTATTCTGGAACTGGGCTTCATTTCACAAGTGGCGTAAATCATCCCATCAGTCTCGTTACCACGTGTTACTGGGTAGAGCAAATTCTGCCAGAGGTCATTCACTTGCTTCTGTATTTCATGCAATGACTCCTGGCGTGGGTCAGTCTCCTTCTCTGTCATGACTCCAAAGGCAGACAGGGCAAGCCCAGTGATCAGAGAAAGAATCAGAAACATCTTGGCAATTTTGAGCCTGGGAAAGACACAGGAAGGTACAAAGAATTCAGGACATTTTTTCAGCAGTATGGCTGGACAGAAAGACACACACATTCGGTGGGGAGCTGAGTGAAACAGCTGGAACATGGTCCCAGTAGATTGCTGCTTGCTAAATCTGTCTAATGGGATGAACTGAACCTCAGTCAGAATGCATATGTATATTTAGACATACAACTGGCAACCATGACTAAAAGAAATTCTAGTGATTATGTATTTTAAATTAGATCTTGATCTCAAAAACTACCTCTTTTTCCCTGCAGGAAGCAAGCAAGCCAAATGTTTTTGAATCTATTTCTGAGTTTGTATTTTTGTATTGTAGGAAAGTAGGCTTTTCTACTTCAACAAATTCCAGCAAGGCAGTTTGCCAGGAGATTTTTCTTGGTCCATCTACTTAACCGCTAGTTAGGCATTACAAACAAAAAGTAAAAATCCAACAAGTTGATTACCTTGCAGAACCCCTCAGTAGTAGCTCTTCTCCTCTGCTCCCATAAACCAAGATGTGATCAGACAGAAGGCCAGAGGTGCTTGAAGGTGATGCTTATAGAAACTGCGTGTTTGTGTAGAAATTAGGTAACGCTGGCTCAGGGAGGCGGGAGAACTGTGGGAGGGGAGGGAGGCGGGGACTGAGGAAAGAAGGAAAGGAGGGGAGAAAGTTCAAGGCATTTTTGTTTTGGGCAGGGTGAATATTTTATCCTTTCATAGTGAGTTTGTTAGTCTGGTTCTCAGCCTTTACCAGCATTAAAAAAAAAAAANAAAGGAAAAAAGCCAAGAAACTTTGAAATTAATCTGCTTTTTGGTGACTTCATGCACTCATCTAAAACAAGTGAACTTCAGCAGGCAGGGGAGAGGAAGAAGCTTTATTAAGGCACAATTGGACAGTTCGCTCACTTGTGCGCTGGTTATCTGGAGCTAGTCTGCATTTTTATTTCTATATTAAGAAAAACTGAAACTGGTGCTTGAGCAACACAAACGATTATATGTGGATGTATACAAAAGTTTTTATGGATTTAGAAACAGTTTAAACTGTAATTGTTGAGATACATGGCAGTGATGCCTCTCTGAAGTTTTAGGCTTAGCATCTGCTACTTGCCAAGATACCGAGATATCTGCTCCACTGCAGCTCTTCAGCTCTTCTATTTATTTTTTTTTCTTTTAAAGTAGCAGTTATTCCTTTCCTAAGAGAGAAATAAGCGGTACTGAGGCAGTGCAACGTCAGACTGAGGTGCAGAGAAATTGCTGAGAAGCTGACTGGAGCATGGAGAGTTCACATGTGTTTCATCATCCCATGAACTAAGAAATGCTCTCCTCCCAGGGGCATTGCCCTGCCCACAGTACTTCCCACCCAGGTACCTGAAATGTGGATTTGTCTGTCACAAGATCAATTTAACAGGGTGAGATTTCTGTGGAGAGAGAAGAGTAGCTGTTATTACTCTGGAACAATTCTCAATGCAAGAAAATTGCAAAGAAAATCCCTTTTCCCAGTTCACATCTTTTGCCAGCTGAGTAAGGAATGGGACTGTAAACTCCTGCAGTGGTAAAACTGTGTGTGTTAATCTTACCAGTATCATATACTACATCACATCCAAGATACTCAGTTACGTGAGAGAGAGACAATTTTTTTTCTTTATGTATGGGGGAGAGTAGAGTTAAGAGAATGTCAACTACTCGGATCATTAGCCAGGGAAATACAGAATTAACTAACTTCATTTTCGAATACTGGGATACTGGATGTGTTACTTTAGCTCTGGGCTTCAGTTCCTAATCTGTGAAACAGGACTTCTGGTATTTCTTCAGGGTATTTACAAGTTTTTCAGATCACTATGCTCCTGGGCACTGTGCAGTGTTCAGCGGGAACTGAACTCTCAGAGAAGTGGAGTGCCAGGATTGTCCATCACCCCGAGCCTAGGGTTGCCTCCTTTGCAGCTCTTCCCAGCTTCATTCACTGGCAGTCTCTGAGCTGGGAAAAACCATACTTGCAATGTGGGAATACTATGAAATTGCTTGGGTTTAAAGCATTTGAAAGTTTTATAATCAAGTTTTATAAATAGATAAAAAAAATGTTGAGCTAAGATAGCCAAATGCAAAGGTTTAAGTTTGTAAAATACAAGCAAGAAGCAAACATCCAGTTTAGGTACTATTAGAAAAATCACTTCTTAGCAGCATAAACCATTTTGTAAGGTGGCACAACAAATGGAAGGAAAAAAGGAGCATCATTCATTGTTTACTCTTTGAGTCACAAAGTAGTGAACTGCAATTGAGTTTAATACTTTTACAAGGAAATTTCTGAGCCAGCAGTCAGTACTCCAAGAAGAGAATTGTAAACCTTTAATTGAATTATAAGGTGTTTTGAAATACATAATAGGGACAGAATTTTTAGCTGACTTAAATACAGCAATGTTTCTGACTTCAGTGGCATTTATGCTGTCTACACCAGCTGGGATTTTGTCCCTGGAAAAAAACTACTTGCTGCTCTTTTTTGATGTACTGCACATGAGGGAGGGAAGCAGAAGTGCAGAATGTGTAAAGGAGATGATCAAAGGGACAGAAAGGACTGCAGCAAAGCAAAATGATGTATTTGTAGTGCTCTGCACTTCAGAGAATGAAAAGGAAATAGTAGCTGTGGGCCGCTGTCAGAAAGATGTATTTTAAAAAAGAGAAGGGCTGATAACTACAAGGAACGCAATTGCCAGGGTGATTTGGCATTCATTTTGAGTCTGAAAGATGGTCGCTAAGTACTAACCAAATGTATCATTAAAGTCCGTTGTTGCCTACTGCCTGTGTTTTAATTTTCTGGTTACAAAGAGCTGTGAATAATGTGCTTGACAGACTTTAAAGAAGACAGCAGTTACTGGGAAGAAAGCCCACAGTGACCTGACCGTGTGTGCACTTGTGTTACAATCACTGCTCTAAAAAAAATACACCTCTGCTTTTGTTCCAGTTCTACGAGATCTTTTGTATCCTGAGTTTTCAGGCAAGGTCCTAAAGGTTCCTGGGCTATACAAGGCCGACTAGTCAAAACAACTACTGCAAGGCTCTCTAGACCACATAGGAAGAATTTTGTTTTAGAGTGAGTTTTATACCAGACTCTGCTCACAAGCAGAGTCCAGTCCATGCTGTGACCTTTGGGGTTGGTTGGTTGCTGGGCTTGTCTTGCAAAGACATCATTTGCATTACTAGGACTGCATTTGGAGTCCTATTGCATTTTTCTGCTGTTTGACTTAATGTTGTTTGATTTGTCCAGCACAGAGTTAAACACGATGAGGAAAACGCTGCGTAGGAGAGAATCCCTTTATAGCGAGCTGTAGCCTTTTTTGTGTCTCCAGCAGTTAGATCTGCTCTCAGTGTTTTTTTGATAGAATGGTTCTCCATACAGACAACACCCAGAGGAGGAAACTTTTATGTCTTTGGGAGTGGGTGATGGAGCTGACTGCTTTTCTCCACATGTGGCAGAGGTTGAAGCAGCTGAAAGAAAGGGAACATTTGTAGTCTGAGGGAAACAGTCAAGATCCTTGGACACCTGATCTGCTCCTTTGGTTTTGGGCACTTTCTGTCATTTCTGAGTCATGGGAGCCCGTTATGCTGGTGGAGCATGCAGCGTTTGTTGGTGTGTGTAGTTAGAGACTGCAAGGCAGCAAAACTTCCACGTATTGAGTTTGGCGAGGTGTATGTGCTGTGTGCCCCAGCCACGTGTGACATCCGGCACGTCCTGGTGCCTGCGCGAGGGTCTTGCAGCCAAAGCCTGTAGTGTTGGCTACGGGCAGTGCGGCCAGCAGGGGCAGGACATGAAGAGCAGCAGTGCAGCCAGGGAGGGCAGGACACAGAGGGCAGCAGTGCAACCAAGGGAGCTGTGAAGGTGCTCTGGCTTTGGCTATTCGCTGCCTGTTGTGCCTGTGAAGCTCTGGTGGAGCTCTGATGCTTACACGGGGGGGCTGTGCCCTGTGCTGCGCTGTTTTATCCTTTTCACCTGTGTGGGAAGACAGGGCTGGCACTGGGCAGCACCACATCCCGCAGGAATTATGATGGAGCAACTGGTTTGCAATTCCTATGGAGAAAAAAAGAAAATAAAATGAAACATTTTGCTGTAGCAAATGGAAAATCTGTTGCTGGTCATGATTTACTCTTTCTGTTTAATCCTGTTCCTTGACTTGGTATTTCTATTTAAAGAAATAAAAATATTTACTGACTGAGATAAGCATCCATTTGTAATATTCTTACAAAAGAGCTATAAGCATTTCCAACTTTTCAGGGCATTACCCATAACAAAACTCAAATAAATAAACAAAAGGGAAACAGCACTGTTCCACTGTTCTCTCTGGGGAATAATTTCTCTTGCAAATAGAAGCTCATGCAACTGTCAAACTACTCTGCGTTAGCCAATTTGAAAAATTCTTGAAATTCTTCCTCTTTAATAGCTTGTGAAGAAATCACTTTATGAGAGTGAGGGAGACATGATCTGTAAGTAAGTTTTCAGAACACGCTGCATTCAGAAACTAATTCAATTAAGGTCTGTCAACCTAGTTTAACAGAATTTCATCTTCACATGTGAACATAAAATACAAATATGTAATGTAAAAAGTATGGATGGAGCCCATCTATTAGATAATTTAAGCTATTATTTGTGTTTGCATTTATTCCCTGATCTTTTATAAAATGTTTATCCTTTCCTCTTTGTAACATTAATCTGATGAGGGCTTTGCTGTTTGAGAGGAGACAAGAAATAAACACAAGACTTTATTCAAGATCAGGGCCCTATGGCCACAAATGGAAATATCTTGAAGATATTTAATTTCAAAGTGCACATTGCACATATTGTGCATATTTGCACAACCTCAGCTCTGTGTGTAGCTTCAAGTTGCAGCTTGGTACCATAGGAATGCTGGACCATTAGGTCAGATGTATGAGTAGTGGTTACCTACAAATAACTGAATACAAATAAATTTCTCTTTTTAGGACACTTAATAGCAGGTGTCTCAGTAGTCTAATAATCATACATTAACTGAGCATGATTTTCAGATACTCCTTAGTGTACTAAAAAGACACAGCCATTGATAACAGGCCACACCCTGCCTTCTGTTTGTGCGCATCATCACCCCTTGGTGTGTATCTGTGCTGTGGTCTGAAAGGAATTTAGAGACACCAGACCAAACCTTACCAATCAAGACTTAGTAAATCAAGACTTTGGCTTCTCATTCCCATTTTTAAAACTCATCATTGCTGAAGAATCTGCCATCAGCTGTGGCTTGACTGTCCTTTCTCTTACAGATTTTCCAGCTCTGTAGCCTAGTTCTCACTGCAGATTAGAACCATTGTTTTGATTGTACTCACTGCAGATATGGGGGACAGATTATACTCTTCTTTGCAACAGCCTCAGTCAGATTCGAGAGTTTAACTCCATGCCAATGGCTCTTCCATCTTTCAGCTAAACATTTCCAATTAATTTAAGCTTCCCTCCTAAATTTTGTAGACTCCTGTGTTAAGTAGACTATCTTTTACTGTGCATCTCTTCCTGGAAGAGAAGTCACAAGCACCCCAGTGTGCCAGACAAACAGCAAGAACTACCACCATGCTTGTCATGCAGACTATATTATTCTTTACATCATAATGTGACCTTTGCCTGACCCTTTCCTGCAGAACTGCTGCCTATGCAATTATTGCCATTTTATATTTCAGTAGCTGCTATTTCTGCCATGTATGGGATTTTATTATTATCTTAATAGAGTTACCTCCTTTTTTTTTATTTTTCCCACCTCTTATTTCTCCAGCTTGTCACGAACATTTTGAATTCTAATCCTTCCTCACAGTGTATTTACAGCTCCTCCAGATTGGTGTCAGCTGTGAATTTAATCAGTTTATTTTTTGTTCTGTCATTACATCATTAACAGGGGGGCTGAATAAAGCTGAATCTTCTGCATCCGAGACAGGTTGCTCTCCCTGTTGGGAAATGACTGGTTTCCAAACTGGTACAGATTTCCCACCATCCCCATACCTGCTTTATAAGAGCGTGATCAAGACTGGTATTTTCCCCAGCTTGTGTTTCAGAATGTCATGTGAGCTAGTAGTTAAGATATTTAGCAAAGTTCCTTTAGATCATCACCTACTTCTTCTCTATATGCAAGACTGATTACTCTGCTGTAGAAAGGAAATAAAAAGTTCCTGATGGCTTTTATCCATTTCCCTTTCTGACATTTTATCCATTCCTGTTCAAGAAGTTTGCCTCTTTTAGAGGTTTTTCTGTGGCTGTGACTCCTGGATTAAGCCATACTTGTCATTACAGAATTTTCAGACATCATAGGAACCAAACTAATTTACTGGCTCTGTTGAAGAATCTTTGTTACTGTTATTAACCTGTGAGAAGCAAAGTCTTTGAAGAGCTGCCTGGCACTAAGTGGTGTCTGAAACCTTAAGCATACAAAAACTAACAAAAACTAACAAAAAGCCACCATTGAAGTGCACATCCCCACATTGCTTTCTCCCTTCTGCCAAGAGAGCCAATAGAAACAAGGGTTACGTTAATCCATGCTAGCTAGACTAAATAAATTTCCAGAGGTTCCCATTTCTGACCCTCTTATTTCTTGAAAGCAGCACCTGTTTGTGAAAGCCTCCCAGTTCACCCATGTTCCCCACCACTGCATTACAATTTCCAGTACTGGAGGCAGACCTTGACAAAACCAGAAAAATTAAACTCATTCTTAAGTCTGCATTTAAATGTAGAATCATAGGTGCTTGTCAAGTCACTAAATAAAGTGAAATACCTTGATGGTTTATTTACAAATCCAGGAGGATCTTGGTGCTCCCATGCCCCAAATCAGAGACCCCGTTAGCGCTTAAATCCTTGGTGGCACCTGCAGGCACTGTGGGTTCTGCTCTGCACTAGAGCTCAGAGGAGCTGAGGGCAGTCTTGTTCCAGGAGGACTAGAGCCTCCCTGGGTTTAACACCAGGAACAGCTCCTGCTCTGGTGAGAGCCCAGCAAAGGTGACTGTGTGTGGAGGCAGGGGCTGACAGCCCTGGGCTCTTGCTGGAATCAACACTCAGCAGCATCTGGGAGCATCCTCATCCTTGAACTCAGCAAGGTGTAGGAAAGCCCTGGAACTCCTGGAGGCTTTCTCAGAGCAGCTATTTCACCTCAGATGGTGTGGTATGCTACTATAGAACAAAACAATAAAAAAAGGTATAGTTTATCTATTTTGGATACCCACCTCCATTGAAAATTGTGTGTAGTTCAGGACCTGAGCCTTTGAGTACTTTTTAAACCAGTTTGTTGTAAAACCTTTGAAGTTGTATCTTTCAAAACAGCAGATATTATAAAATTTGAAAAATGAAACCTTTTACAGAGTAAAAATAGTTTTTATGGTAAATTGGCTCCCCAACTTTTTTGCCATATTTATCCCAGTGGTTGATTTTTGTAAGAATAAATGAAACCCTGAGAGACTGATGAAGTTTAACAATGTATATTCATTAGATCCAATTTTGTTCTCTCAGTGAAAACACAGACTCCTAAATCCTATTTACACTCTGAAATTTTAGAGGTTCCAGCCCTCATCTGACTTGAACACCTCTTAGTTTTGTGCAGCTTTTTTAAGCCCTTGCACATGTTTCAATTCTCCTATGGCAAATGGTTTTGGAGATCAGATGTTCAGGATTAAGAGCACAACCAGTTTTTGCCTTCTTTAAAATCGTTTTGACGTTTTAGTGGAAGTCATTAAGATTGTTTTCTTGTACTCTCAAATGGGCACAGTATGAGGGAGCCATTTTCAGGAAAATTACTTAAAAATATTTGAATTGCTAAATTACTCACCTTGAGAATGTTAACACAAATATTTTGAAAACTCTGCAGGTTTTATCTGAGGTAAATATTTGCATCTGAATTCCTCCCCTAGGAAGATTAATTTGCAAATAAATAAATTATTAAAGTCAGGGGCCACTCTGAGTAAAAACATGTAGGAGTAGTCACTTCTAGCTGAACATGCTCTTAATGTTTACATTCTTTTTCTTTCTTTCTTTCTTTCTTTTAAGTGTGGAGTGGAACAAAAACCTCCCCGCATGGTGCCAAGTTTAGGGATCTCTGCGGAGGTTCAGCATGGTTCTGTGGGTTCTGATTTCCAACCAGGAGAATCTCACTTGTTCCAGCCGTGCAGCACAAAGGATTCGAGCATCTCTGAACCTGGATGTTTGGCTCTAGAAAAACAGCAGATGAATAAGAGGCAAACACATGAAGGCACTCTTTTTTTATCAGCTCCGATATCTGCATTAATAGGCAGGACTGAGAATGCCACCTGCTTACGGAGAGGCTTTCAACTCATAGGGCATGGAATTCTTAATAGTATTCCATTAGATATAATGAGGTACACTGGTGCAGATTTTCCCCCTGAAGTTTGCACACATTTATACAAAAAAGGCTCCTGCTGAGGTGTTTTATGAATGTGGAGTCTTTCAGTTCCAGTTAAATAGGATAACCAACTGTTTTCCAGGGCACATGAAGAAATCCTTGGATTGGTTGTTGTTGCTACTCTCAGCATTAGCATCCCTGCAAAAAAAAAAAGAATAAAAGCACAGAAATATTTTACTGTAACCTTCTTGAAGGGAAGGCAATCCTTTGAATGCATCAGAAATTGTTCTAATAGATGCAGGGGTAAAAAAGGGATAAAAATCCATTTTCTTTGTCGCTTGATTTTGTTACAAACCTTCTTTACATCTTCAGCCTCCAGGTCTCCCCACCATGAATCGTCATCTGTGCTGTCACTTGCAAGACTTTATTCCCCAAACCTGCAGATGTTATTAAATTTGAGGATTATAAGGTTATGTAGGACATGGTAGAAACCAGATATGGATTGGATGTTTTTATTAGAGGATTACCAAATTTTGTTAACAGGAGTACGCCTGAATAATTCTGCTGGAAGCTCTGCTGTGCTTGTTATGAAACATCTGATCCTGGAGCAGTTACATGGCTGCACCTTGGCAAGGCTCAGGTCTCTTACCATACCAAGGACAGGTCGTGTTCATGATGTGTAAAGCTGGATCAGTGCAAATGATGTACCATAGTTTCACTGGAAAAAGCAGAACGGTCGTGGCAGAGGTATCTCACCATAAAATCCCAAATATCCCAATGACTTGTTCACTTTAGAATCCTTTTCCACTGCTGGTACATGTTATAGGCAACAAAATAAAATCAATATACAAAGTGTGTACTTCAATGTTAATTTCAAATACAGTGAAAATATCTAATGTCTTTTGTAGTTTTTTACAACTTGCATATTCCTAGTATATTGACACCAAGATCTTAAGCAAACTTGTTGCTCCTAAGGCATGAGATTATGATATTAACTCTGTAAATGTCATTATACTGGTGTGTTTGTGAGTGAGGGGCAAACTCAAGCTCGTGAGCTTAAAGTAAGAAATAAGACGAGAATATTGATGAAGAATAAATAAATAATCTGACCCTGGAGACACCATTTTCTCACAGTAATGAACTTGCCCAATTAAGGTCAGCCAAAAGCTACTGAGGTTGAAACTTCTACTCTTCTTGCAAGAAGAAGGTGAGTCAGGAAATTTCCAGAAGCTACAAGCAGTTTGTATAACAACTTGTACCCTGCTGTGGTGTGTACCCTGGTAGGAAGCTCACACCCATGCAGCCATTTGCTCCCCTCCAGTAGGAGGGCAGAGATAATTGGAAGGGCAAAAGCAAGAAAATACACGGGATGAGATAAACACAGTTTAAATGGAGGTGGGAAATAGGGGCAAAGACAGCCTATGATGAAGAAGCAGTCACTGCTCATCAGCAGACCATCACCCAGCACTGCCTGCAACAGCATCTTTGGAAATGCTTTGGCCCCTCCATTTATTGCCGAGCATGATGCCACAGGGTATGGAATAACCCTGGGGTCAGATGGGGTAATCTGTGCTGGCCACGTCCCACACAGCTCCTTGTGCACCCCCAGCCTCCTTTTGCTGGTAGGGAGGGATGAGGCAGAACATATCTTAACCTAGTTGTAAGCACTGCTGAGCAGTGGCTAAAATATCTCTGAGTTATCAACAGTGTTTTGGCAACAAATCCAAACAAAAGCACCATACAAGCTACTTTGAGGAAAATTAGCTCCATCTCAGCCAGACCCAATACCCCCTCATGGCTGGATGCTGGCAAAGCCCTGTACAGGGAGGGAAAAGAGGAAAGAGGGATTTGAATCACAGCTAATGTGATTTGCAATTCCAAGAGAAAAGTGAAGACTATTGAGTAAGGTTGTATTTCCAGGTACACCTTTCCATCTGCTACAGGACTGAATTACTACTGCTGGGATAATAAAGTCCACTTGATTTATATGAGCAGACTCCTAATCACTTAATAAACCACTTGAAAAGTTATTTGGTAGAGTGGAAAATTATTAACTGGCTGAAGATCCAGCAAACAGCATCTGTGTCATAGTAAGAACTTGATTGGGAGAACTGGCCCAAGAATGCCCATGTTCAGTGCCAGAAAAATTATTTTTTTCTAGTTTTAAAGTTATTCTCCACTTGGATCTCCTAGGAAAGGGAATATTCAGGTCCATGTATATAATTTGAAATTGTAATTAGTAGCATAAATGACCATTTGTTGTTTATACTATATTTTTGTATTTCCTAGCTGTGAATTAGTTATTATCCTGTTCCACTCTGAATCCCATCATCACTTTGAGCTTTTCAAAGACTCATACAGTAACCTGTGTTGGAAGGAAGTCACAAGGACTGCCGCAGTCCAACTCCTGGCCCTGCACAGGACACTCCCAAGAATCCCGCCATGTGCCTGAGAACATTGTCCAAATGCTTCTGGAGCCCTTTCAGATGTGGTGCTGTGACCACTTCCCTGGGGAGCCTGTGCCAGTGTCCAACCATTCTCAGGGTGAGGAAACTTTTCCTGATACCTAACCTAAACCTCCTGTGAGATGGCTACGAAGTTTCTCCCCTGAGTGTGGCTATTCAGTTTATTAAAATCCACTTGTCTGTTTCTGCAGGAAGGATGAGTATCTTTTGCCTTTGCTATGGATATTTACTCAAGTTTTTGACTGGATCTAAGATGGCACAGTAGGATTCTTAGGGGTTTTTTGATTTAATGGGTAATTGTTAACATCAAGATTGCCTCACAATATCCAGCCGGGTGAGGATTTTAAAATCAGTCTTGTGAGAGTTCAACTAAAATTCCGCTATGAAATTTAGATTTTAAGAAACTTCACATCAAAAGGTAAATCTCTCTAAATGTAGAATAGAGATGCACACTGTGTGTAATCACATAGTTACATAGTTCCTCATTATAGCCCTATAGTCTCATTTTTCAGACAGTAGGAGAGAATCTCTGTGTTCTGAACACTTCTGGTGTGGTGTGACTACATAGTTTGATAATTGCTTTATGTAGCTTCATCAAAAAATATTGTCACATCACAAAACGAAATATGATCTTAAGATTGAAAGACAGATTCATATTCTGGAAGCATTTGTCTCTTTCTCGTGACATGGAATAAGGAGCCTGGCCTCCTCTTACCTCCAATTTGTCCTACTTCAAAATGTTGATAATGATGACTCACTTCCTCATGGGGGTATTTTGAAACTTGGATAAAGTCTGAGTTGTTTCTGACACTGAGGAAATTGATGTCAGCAACTGCGATATTGGAATACTAATCTTTCAAGGCTGAGATAAATAATTATCCCCAAATGAAAAGCTATTTTCTCTGCAAATTTTTTGCCCTCCCTATAATATTCTTTGAGTTAGTAGAGTCCAAGCTTAATACAGACAACAGAGGAGACAGTGGACACTGCTTGCTTAAGTAAACAGCATCCAGAGCCCAAATTATTAGTAAATACCAAGGCTTCATTTAGGTTGAATAATGCTGCAATCCAACAAATAAATGAGCCATCAAGTTTGAATTTATGTAGCATATGAAACACATTAAAGCCATCTGACCATGACAAAGGCCTTTTCTGCTGTGAATAATGAGGCCAACACATTAGAATATCCTTTAGATGAGACATTAAAGCCAAGGTCCTTTCTGTTTGTCTTTGGTGGCTCTTCAGGTGGAAGTTAAAGACTCCAATGGTATTTTGCTAAAACCGTAGAAAATCTCTGGCCCCCGGTGGTATTACTTTCCTAGTAAAGAAATAAATTAAATTTAAAAATTAAAATAGCCAAGGCTGTGTTTGAGTTGAATATCATCAAGGAAAATGCCAGTTTTCCTCTCCATGAGGGCAGTGAGGAAAGATCTCTTGTTTCATGGAGAGGAAGATGGGTGCGCCTGGTATAAATACAGGTCTTTAAAAGTCTTTTGGGATTTTGGGAGTGTAAAGCACAGAAAAATGGTTTGTACTCCTCATTAAAAAAAAAAAAAAAGTGGCAAAAGGGAACAAACCCAAGTCATATATGATATGTTTGCATGTGTCTATGCTTACATAACTAGACATGGACTTCTACTTGTGTAATTTCCATGAAGCGGCTTGGAGACAGAAAATATGCCAGGAAAAATTCTTTGCCCCAGCCTATACATGTGTGATTCACTTTAGAAAGCCCATCTCAATTTTCAACTTCTTTCGCATAATGCCAATGATTTTGTATCACTTGAGATAGTTTAGCTATGCCTTTAGTCTGAGTCTCAGTGAATGTTTATCTACTTAGTGAAAACCAGGCTCTTGTTCTCTGAGCCTGCATCTTAGTTGTGTAGTTTCACACCAGTCTCTTAGCATTAGACACTCATAAGTTAGAGGCACAAGAGGTCACGTGAAAGGTAAATTTCAGACTCCTCTCATAGATGCAGATGTACTATTTTATTGTTATCAACCTGACTGGACTCACCCATCTGAATTTAAAAGAATTATGGAGAGAACAATCTTCTTGAAAGAAATACAAGAATTAGGTTAGAGCTGAACCCACTTAGCAGCAGACATAATAAAGCCTTTAATGAAGAACTGACTGATGAATCTGGGCATCATTCAATATTCTGAATAATGAGCCACTTCTTCCATCTTGCTGAGAAACACATGGGATGTGAGGAAACCAGCTATAAACCCAGCTATGTCTGTCCCATCCAGCATCCTCTCTGCAGGAGGCAGGGAAGTGCTGCCTTGTGAGGAAAGATGGTTTAAGGGAAACCTTGGTGTTCAGTAAAAGCCAGCTCAGTCTTTGTGAGTCTTATGTGGCTTGAAGCCCCTGTTTGATGAACAGGAATGCCACAGAGAGCTGCAGTGCTTGTCCAACAGGGATTAATGTTGGCTGGTTTAGGGAATCCATTGCATTTCCCATTTTTAGTGTGTATCTACTTGAAACTTCTGTCACCATGGAAATGTCCTACAGGTCATACTTTACAAGAGAAAAGACAGTGGTAACAGGAGAGCAATGTAAATATCCAACAATGACACTTCTTCACATTTATTTAATTCACTTTCATTTCATTCATTCCCACATTAGGGATAGGAAGTCTAGTAATGAGGACTCAAAGCACATGATGCCTTTTCTGACTAGTCCAACATTATAGGGGATACGTGTACCCTATGATTATATCAAATGGATTTTTAAGCCATGCCAGTTCTTTCATGACAATAATTCAAGAGGCCATTCTAATCTAAAGGGCCATACCCAGCCTGTGCTTTGTGACAGCCATTTTGGATGAGGTAACTACAAATCTTGTAAGTAGCTTGTGTGGTGTTCAAAGCAACAAATGGAGATTTCTTCTAATGAGGATTTCTTCTAGACCTAGATGAACACAGAAAGGACTTTGTCTCTTCAAATTTAGCTCACTAATTTCTCAAAAAAATTATTTCAGTGAAACGAAACTTTTGTCTAGCCTTCCATTTTATCTGCTTTGGTATGATTATGGACCCTTCCAGGCATTACCTATAGAGCTTTACTCCATGCCTTAAAATATTCAGTATTTTCAACATGCAATATTCAACTTAAAAGTTTTTTTTTTAAAGTTATTGGTTCCTAACCTTCCTTTCCTTTGTATCTTTAACTGCTGTCCAAAAAACTGGAGGCAGGGTGCTCCCAACATAGGGTCTGTGGTATATGAGTGGATTGTTTGGACTCCATTCAGAGGAAGGTGGTGATAGACATCTGCCCAAAAAGCAATTAACTGCAATGTATTTAGAGAGACAAAATAATTCAGTGGTGATTTACCACTTCCAGAAAAGGTTTGTTTTAGAAAGAGTTCTTTGTCGTACATTTAGTAGAACAACTCTGTTCTTGTTATTTGTTCTGGATTTTTTCAGATTTTATTCCCAATTTTCAAGAATTAAGAAAAAGAAAAGCTGCAAATTATTTTACCATATAACACAGACAACAATATGTAGAAGTAATTAATAGGGACATTTGAAGAGAAAACAGGGTCGCACCATTAGCCCCTAATTAAATGCATCAGAGTTGATAAATTATTTTAATGAGACAGAATGACAAAAAAGGGACTGTTTCACCTAAGCAGGGACAGCTGGTCCCTCTGACAAGGATGCATTGCTGTCTTGTGGAGTCTGCCAGCCAGCAAGGCTGAAATAATAGTGCTGAGAGAGGTATGAATGCTCCTCGTTCACCTAAATTGAGAGGTAATATGAAGTCTAATTATGAACACTTGGTATTAACTGCTTCATGTCTGAAGACAGACAGCAGATCAGCTGCCCTCCATCATGTCCAGGGAAGGTCTGCTTTGATTTTACAGATGGTTGCGCATCTCTCTGCCACCATGCCAGCTGTACCAAATAACATCCAACTAACAACTGTCCCTAACAGAGGACTTTGATCCCTGTTTCTGTTCCTAGGCAGTGGGAGCTTGGGACAAAATTTCCATCTGAGGACCAAACTGCATATTTCTCAAAAGAAGAACTGCTCCCTTACCATAGCTGCGGTGCCAGGCAGCAGCTGTGGGGGCCTTTGCAGGCTGTACCTGCACAGAAATTTCTGTACCTGCACAGAAATCCTCCCCAGCTGCAAAGCCCATGGTGCAGGGCAGCCCTGGGAGCGGGGCCCACGCTGCTGCCCACGGCTGCCCTCCCACTGCTGCAGGGACAGGCACCTGCTGCGGGGCTGGAGGGGCAGCCACAGACCACGGCGACCAGACCATCTGCCAGGATTCAAAGCACGACAGGTGTGATTACAGGATTTAGGTGACTAATTTCAGAATTTTCATACAATGTTTGTGTGAAGGGGAGAGAGGTGGATTAACTCAACTGACAGGCATTTCTCCAATTTTCTGAACGCTGGTTGTAAAATGGCTATTTTGTCTTGCATCTATCTCACCCTCCTCTGAGAACAAAAGTGCTCAGATTTAAAATTATTATCTAGATGGGGATGGGATTGCACAGGGGACTGAGACTAAGGCTGCTAAGGCTTCATTTGTAAGTCACACAACCAAGGCTAGTGAGGAATGCAAGGCACAGACCCTTTGCTGGCTTTTGTGAACTGGAAACCAGAGTTCAATTCCAAAGGAATTAAGGACCTGATCCTACTTTCATTTAAACAGTGGTCCGGGCATGAGTCTTAAGCACTATGTTGCAAATCCTCAGTGCTGCTTTTAGCAAGTGTCCTGGCACCCAGGAGATGAAGGCAGGCAGGATTGGAGAGCCAGTGTCTGGTGCTTCCTACAGAGCCAGGCTGAAATCGTCACAGCAGCACTCGCTCCTCCTGATGCTCAGTTTCAAAAGGAAAAAGTGGGGAGCATCTGCTATGTGCAACAGTAAGGAAAAAAACAACCCAAAACCAAAAGCAAAAGCAAAACAAGAAAAGCATGTGGGAGGGAGGGGAAGGAAAAGAAGGATGGAAAACAAGCTAAGGAAAAACCAGAAGAACAAACATAAATAGAAAACCCATGCCGAAACCAAAGCTTTTGGTCCCCTGATCAAAATAACTTTGATCAATGTATCTATTCTCAGAATTGCCCTATTTCAAAAAGCAGCTGGCTTTCTAACAAATAAAGAATTGCTCTGTGGTTTCCTTCCAAAGCTTAAATTCAGCTTTCCAGAGTAAGATGAAAAGCTAATTTTCTAGAAGTTTAACATGTTTGTGTAAGCATGTCAGGTGAAATAAATGACATTGATATTCAGTGTGTATATAGGTGGCACCAGCTCCCAGAACTCTCTTTCTTTTTCATCTTACTGGAACATTAACTTATGCTCCTGGGGGCTATGTAGAATGCAGAGTGAGAGTGTGAACTTAAAGATAATTTATCATAGCTTTCTCCTTGTATCATTCTCTTTTCCTAAACTTTTCCATTATCAGAATACGGAGCAGAGGGAGTTTACTTTTGCCTTAGCTGCTTCTAACTGCACTCATGCAGGCTCTTACTCAATTCAAACCTTTGCATCCTGCAGATTGACTTCTCAGCATATTCCCTTGGTAAGTAGAGGAATGGATGTTTTACTATTATAACTGGGTCACAGGAAGCTTAAAAATGGATCTTTTTAATAGCTATAGTAACTGCAAAACACATCAAGATCCACAGTAAAAGCAGAGAAGGGGTTTCATAGAAAAGTATCTCATCCAGTCCAGTAAGAGCTGGAAACAGAGAGGGTCAAGAGACACCCTTCTTTACTCCTCGCTCTAAACACCTGTGAACAACAGCTCTGGAAAGGCTTGGACTCTCTTTTTATTATATATTATTTATTTATTATATACTACAAGGCGTGACAGAGGTGTTCTACTAAATGTGCTACAAAACAGAAATATAATGTTAGTGATAATATAGATTAGGTAGTGCTGGCACACAGTTTCCCTCTTCTGTATTAATACCCATAAATTAATCTGTGTAAATTACTTAAACTTTTAATTTTACTTTCTAGTAGAGCTCAGTTTTTCAATTCACATTTTGCAGAATGGAAAACTGAGGTGGATGTAGGTTACGAGACTTTTTTCTTCCTGATCTACTGTTGAGTTAGAAAAAAAAAATAGACTGCTGATTAGTGCAGCACAATAGTGAGATGCTTTTCCTTTTATTTTTTCCTTGGTGCCTTTTTTTAGGTTTTGTTTTTGGTTTTGTTTGTTTTTGTTTGTGGTTTTTGCTGTTGTTGGTTTGGTTTTGTTTGTTTTGGTTTATTTGTTTGTTTTTATTATAGGAATTTAATACCTAATGTTGCTGATAGGCATCAGCATTGGAGATGTCTGGAGATGACAGATACATAGTTTTATTTAAAAATGAAGTATTTTTAAGTGTATCTTCCTGTACTTTAGCTTTCTGTTCTTTCTTTGTACATGATGTTACAGTGGAAGTAAGAATGGCTGCAGAACAGGTAGCAATCAACGATGGGGAGGATGACTGACCCTTCAAGAGATATGATTCTGGGTGCTGCAGTGCCCCTGAAGTACTGAAATACAGAGCTACTGTACATTTGCCTTTAGGTGTGTTTATAAGAGAATGAGGAACTTGGCATAGGAGCACACCTTGCAAATTTGCTTCTAAGGTCTTTACTTCTGTCCATCAGAGAGCCAAACCATGGAAATAGTCTTAGACAGTCTTATTGGGTCTTATTGGACAGCCCTGATCACAGAGATGTCTTTGTTATCTTTTTCCCTTTTCTTCCTTACTTTTCACAAATTTTTATTATGGTATCATTTTGATTATTAGCTGTTCTTCTCTCAACTCACAAGTTTCTTTTTCCCTTTTACCCCTTCACATTCTCTCCCCATCCCGCTGGTGGACGGAGTGGGTGAGTGGCTGTGTGGTGCTTAGTTAAACCATGACACATGGACAATGGCTTTCACATAATTTCGTTTGCCATAAACAAAGGATGCTTGTTTATATCCAAGAATCTGAATTTACTAGATCCTTCATAACATAATCACTTTAGTGTGCCTTAACCATCCTATGTAAAAGTTGATTTCCAAGGCAAAACCGGTGTCCTCAGACAAGGAGAGCCTAAGAAAAAAAGAGGCCTCACACCATTCTCACCCAAATCTTTAGCTGGCTTTTTTTGAGCCCTATTTTCTGGCTTACCAGGAATCATTATGTCAGCCAAACTAAGAAAAAAACAGGTGTGTAGTATGTCTATCTGTGTCCAGAGAACAGGCCTGGCAAAGAAGGCAACCACCACTCAGCTCCACTCAGGCTATTGCCAGTCTAACAAGAATCCATTAGAGGTGTTGGCTTGATAGCTCTATCAGTATTATCTGTTTACTTATCTATCATTATGATGGAAATGATACAGGAATTATAACAGGAATATTCATGCATGCACTTCTTTTTTTCCCCCGTCTTTTGTTCCCCACTGTATTTCCTATAGCATCAACACCTTGTTAACAAGAATGAGGTTGGGGCTTTTATAGATTGATCTCTAAGGAACAGTGTGCTCAATGCCATGAAAATACACCAGAATAATAACCAGCAACCTTAGAAAGTAAAGTCCAAGGATGGAATCTCTCTTGTGCTAGAGGTAACAAGTGATTTATACATCTATTTATATAAAGCTTGATTTGAGAACTGTCTTGGGACGTGATAAGTTCACATCAGCTACTGCTTAGATATAGTGCCTAATATATTATTATTAGGTATAACAAGGGTAGCCATGCATGTGATATATGCATACAGCTTTGATGCATACTTGCTATAGATGCTCCTCCGTTCCAGGTATTTGACCTCCAGGGTGACAACAATCCACAGCATTTGAAATCTGACTTAGATTTTCTAAGTGCAAGTGGCAGTTCAAAACTCCATGGAGGTTGCTTAGATGAAGATGGAGTATTGGATACTATGGCCAGCTGGCTCCAGAGGCAGTTTCTATGCAAAGGAAAATACCAAGTGCAATCTTTACTCCTTTTAAATCAATGTAATTTTTCTCTGAGGCTTCCAACCTCTATGGTTATCACATTAAAACAGAAAACATTTCTCCCTTGCCTGTGCATAACATGAAATCTTGTGGGCTTCAGCTAAGTTCCTTCCTGACTAGAAGGTACATGGAGATGTGCAAGGAGACAGCATGAATCCAATGGTGAGCTGACCAAAGAGGCACTCACTCATTGCCTCTTATGTGCAAGTGTTCCTATCCCCCAGTCCTTCTCAGTTTTCCTGTGGTAATTGGAAGATTATCATCACTGTCTGCAATGCCTTCTGGTGCGTGGATATGACAGAATAGATAGTGCATTTCCTCCTTAGCTCCCATAGCATGAATGAAAGCAGCAGCTTGTGGACTGATGTATTAATTCCAGCTACCACTGCACACATCCAAGGGAGGGATGCCAGATATTTTCCATAGACCACAAAGTGCAGCTGATACTCTTTTGAGTTCACTGACGCCTTGAGAAAGGATAGAAGCCAAGCTACCACTAGAAGAGGTCCTTGGCCCTGATAGAGGGCAGCAAGATAGTTCCTCCAAAATGTCCTCCAGAGTGACACGGTATTTCAGTCTTGGTAACCTTCTTGGATTTTCAGTCTTTCAGAAATTTGCATCCATGCATCTCTTTTCCTTCTGCAGGACTTCCACCCGCAGGTCAGCCTGGATATTGCAGCTGAAGTGTGACCTGAACTTTGTGGCAAAACTAGCCAAAGCTGCACGTAAATCCTGTATTTCCAGCAGAAGGCAAGGAGAACTCTGGCTTTACTTTGGCAAGGTCCCCCAGAGTCAGGGATAGCAGGTGAGAGGGCCCATATCTGAGACACAGACATTTCAGCATAGGAGAAAAGTGCAGCTGCTGGCTCTGTATCCGTCACATCTGGATTCATCTTCTCATGGGTATAACACGAAGTACTCATGGTTATTTTCGCCAGGTGGGTTTCAGAAGACAGCAAAAAGCTGAAGGAGCTCACCATTTACAGATGTGGAAACCATTTCTATAAGTGACAACGTGCTTTGGCCATTTCTTATTAATGTCCTTTGATAATCTCCTTCAGAAATCAAACACACTGGGTAAGGACAGAGACTGTGTTCCTCTGTGTGATGCAGAGGAACATCATTTGCAGCAACATTACACTGTGCTCCTTCTTAGGCTTCAGAGAGGCTTATTCAATTTGAAGAGGGTAGGAGAGGCTCTCTTTGCTGACCTACACTGTATAAAACAAAACAGTTAGTAAAGTGGGATGGCTAACTTAACTGTAAAAGTCCATGTTTCTCCCTCCCTTGTTTGATAAACTACTGTCACCATAATTACTGTGCTCTCCTAAAGCAATTAGTCATTATTGGATGATCAAAGTATTTATCAAAACTTAGGTGAGGTGTGATTGATCTTCGTTTGGGTTGGAAGGGTTTCCTTGCTGGATTTTGGAGAAGGAATCCACTAGTGGCACAGCCATCAAACAGAAGACAGCAGGTATATCCTTGTCAGAGACATATATGACTATGCAGAAATTCCAAAAGGTGCCAGGAAGTGCAGCTCAGTAACAGAGGTGGCTACTGTCACCTGGCAAAGTTGTTGGGTTTTAGCAGATAGAAAGAACATTTAACCCACCCACCTATATCAAGACTGCCATAGCCTACCTTAGAGGAATTTTAATTCAAGGATTTATACAGCTGTGGAATCCTGAAATCCTCTGAGTAAAGTGCAGTAGTCTGAGACGCTCCTGGTAACAAATGGCGCTCCAGTATTTGCCACATTAAAACCGACAGAGGAGCTATTCAAACATGATAAGTCTGATCCACCTTTTACAGAAAACTTAGCTTTAAGATAAGCGACCTGGATCAAAAGTAATCTAAAACGTCATTGTAGCTGTCACAGCATTGTGTTCCTGAGCAATAGATGCACTTGAGAAGACTTCTCCATGGCAGCTCTTGATCTTATAAAATGTCTTTAGCATCAGTGAAAGGTTATTGAGCTTTAAAATATTTACTTTCAAGATTTTCTGGTGACCTGAATGGTTTGTGACTAGACATAGTGCAGAAACCTTCTTTATATGTTAACCACTCTTTCCCTGTGTGAAAGAAGTAAATGCTTACTCAGGAAAGACAGTTTTGCTCCTCAAGGCACTGGTTTACTCTTGGTATCCAGTAATTCAAGTAAAAATAAATTAAATCCCCATCTGAACTGGAAATACAGAACTATGAGTGGGAATTGCATTTGCAATTGCCTTCCTTCTTTCCAGGGTCAAGTATTGCAAAGTAAAACACCACTCATTTTGACCATTCAATAAGCACGTAGGTTTTTTTCTAATTCATCTGTTTCTTTACCTTCCATTTATTTTTTTTTCCTATCCATTATTTATTTAAGTTAACAGGGGCCAGGTTTTGACCATTTTTTATAAAAATGGGTATAAATTCTGGCTAATCTACTGAATACAGTTGAATTACACTGGACTAGCAGTAGTATAAATAACAGAAGAACTTGTCATGGTGTTTCCAAATTAATAAACCTAAATGTTTTCCAACTAATGAAGTGGCTGGAATATGATCAAACAGATTTTGCTTTTAATATGTGAAAGAAAAATGTGTTTGCTTGACCTGTAAAGCAAGTTATGACAAATTTGATCATGAAACAGTATTTATGATGAATTTTTAATGCACTGAAAACAACTGAAGAGGGAACGCTGATACACTAGTGTAACTATGACTGTGGAAATAGAACTTATGTAATAACTAAAACGAATGGTGTAATGAAAGAATAAACACATAGAGGCTGGCAATGCCTCAAAATGTTGTGATATTGAGACTAATGTTTATGGAGCAAATGAAGAAAAAAATCAGCAGCTACAGCATGTGGCAGGAGTCTTTGCTGACATTTGCAGAGCATCGTGTTGTGCCAGCACTGTTATAAGGAGTATCTAAGAGCAAGAACATCACAGAGTAACGAACTCTGAAGCATAGTGAAAAACAATCACATATGTGGACATAAAGCCCAGCATATTTCTATTGAAATTGGCAGCACAGCTGATTTAAAAAACAGGCTCAGAAGTTTTTCTTGGCGATACATTGTATGTTCCCATTTGCTATATTTTAAAAATAACAAAATTCAGTTGAGGACATATTTTTGACAGACAGCACAAGCAAGGGAACGCTGACTCTGCATAGCTCTGAAAATTGAAGTAATTTTACTGCAAAGCAACACCAGATAAATGCAGAGAAATTACTACCACTGAGAGTGGTATTTTGTTCTATTTTGAAAGTATCCTTTGAATGTTGTTAATAGATCTTCTTAAAAATCTAATATTTAAGGAGGCTTATCTTTAAAATACTAATAGAATTATGATTAGAAAACATATGAATCATTGTTGTTCTGTAGCACAATTAATTTTCATTGCTATGTTAGTGACCTACATACAGAGATCACAATCACTAATATCACTGGATAATTAAGAGTGTAAATATCATTTGTCCAGTCCCCGATGACTGGCCTTAGAAATCCAGTGAGCTCTCCACATTAAACTGCCGGATAAGAAATCCTCAGTTACATAGAAACTTTAATTATCACATACTACTAATGGTTCTTAATACTTGGTTTCATATTTTACACATAGAATAATACAAACTGTATTTAACATACAATTAAATATTTTCACCCATAAATTTCTTTTTCTAGATACAGCATTCTGATGCAACAGGATGTAGATACATTGTACAAAACAGGAAAATATATTTTTCTTCTATTTAGTCTTGGATAAAATTTTTGTAATATTTTTGTTTGCATAAATGAGGGGTTTTTTAAACTCTGTAGAACTCTTTAAAATTGCTGGTCTTCTAAATACAGGTGTATATTTCAAGATTAGACCAAACAAATTACTTTCACAATCAAGAAAATATTTGGCTAAAAGCAATTCCGATTGAGTGATAAAATAAATGTAGCAATTAAAAACCACACATATTAGTTGCATGTATAATAAATTACATTGGGAGTCATAACATATGGGAAGTGGTGATACAAATAGACTGAATATTACAAGCACACAAATTAACAAGAGAAGCAAGAGACAAGGAAAAAAATTCATTACAGTGAATGATAATTTTATAAGGTATAATAGGAATAGAAGTCCCAGCAATGCTATAAGCTTTTAACTACCTAAAGATGGTGAAATTGTGAATAATTCTGGGGAAAGACAGAGCATTATTTTATTTTGAGGGGCTTCTGTTGGAAAGAAATTGGATGACACAGTTGTTTAACATGAACTGCTTTCAAATTTACCAGTAAACTGTGAATACTGTAGCCATGCATTCTTGATATGTCCATATTACATGGATAGGTAAATATGTCTTCTGTCCTTAAAAATACCTCCTAGAAGTATTCCAAAGACAGACCTTGAGTCCTACTGCATGTTGGTTATTAAATTATTTAAATAAAAGATAACTCAGTCTTTGTTAAATATGTTATAGATAGTTCCAAAGATCCATAATAGTAGTGCTAAAATGGTAGGAATGCCAGAAAATTCCAGGAAATATGAAGTTAGGAGTGAGTCATGCAATGGCCTTCAGTACAAGACTTCAACAGAGGTGTCATGACAGTTGTTTTTACCCTACTGTGCTGTTACTAGAATTGTTTGCTTCCTTAACCTACTCGTAATTAGAGTCCGGGTACCACACAATCACCATGTGAGTAACATGTTCTTTACCATTATTTTTTTTCTTTAAATAGCTGGAATCCACAACACATGAGTTTCAAGACCAACTTTATAATTTGGTGCAATTGAAAAACATGCAAACCTTCAGTAGAGAGACAGCTGAGAGCTGTTACTTGCACCTCCTTCTCCACTGTATTCAATTTGCTCCCTCAATTTATGTTTTCTGGTACTCCCTGCTCTTTTTACCCCTGGACTAACTATGCATATTTGAAAACAATGCCAGCCAGGCAGGTCTGGTGACATATGCTGAGACAGGTGTGACATTTGGACACGGATTTTTTCACCCATAAGGTCACCAGCTAAAACCAGCTCAGCTGAACAATGATTAAAATTTAATCTCTAAGCGCTTCTGTATGGAGAGACCAATACAGGTATTGTTACACTAAACACTCTGGAAGCACTTTAAGTTAAGAATTGGAAAATGGATTGCTTCAGCTACAGAGGATATTTTTACACTAGGAATCATTGTACAAGAACTGTTCTTTATTTATCTTGTGCCTTACTTTGTCCTGGAGTAATGTTTGTGTGTACATAACCCGTTAGACCTATCCATGAAACCCTTATTTGAAATATTCCTGCCCCTAAATCATGCTATTATTATACTATGGAATAATTTGTAACCTCATGAAGAAGGCTGCAAATCGCATCAGTCCTGGAGGCCAATCAGTTGTCCCCAGGAGGCACATCCTTTTTAGACTGGAGAGGAGCAATATTGACATAGTTGTATCTGTGGAAATTTTTTCTTGTAGATAAACAAAGGATTTAATTCAAAAGAGCTATTAGCTAATACTTATAATTGATACTAATTTATTTTTAAACTGATGTCTGTAATTGTTCTTATATATACAAAACAGTCTATTTGCCTAATATACACACAGAGGTACACAAAACACAGCAGCCTGAGGATCTACATCTTCTTTCCCTAACCCGTTTTGTTATCTTTAATGTTTCTTTTGACTCTTTTCAGCCTTCTCCACTCTTTTTTTTTCCTTGATAGAAATATCCTTATCCTTTATCATACTTTCCTTACCCTTTCTTTCTTTTCTTTCCTTTGTTTCTCACTCCCTTTTTTGATCTTCACCTGGCCTCTTGTTTCTTCATTTTTCCAAGCTCCATCCTCTTTCATGAGGTACAGATATTGAACAGTTGTCTTATTATCTGGCTGGTCAGTCCACTAGTGGTTCCTTGCTTTCATAGAGAGACTGAATGAAACTGCTGCTGCACCTGATCACACAGAAGAGTGTTTCTCCTGCAACAATTGTACACCAGTCCCCAGACACTCGGTATTGTAATAAGGAGCAACATTTTAGGAGTAAAAAAGTCTTGCCATAGTAGGCTTTTCAGGCCCTAGGTTTTTGTTTTGTAAGACTGATGAAAACAGCCTAGAAACTATCAATAACTATTGCAGATAAAAATATGGCGAGTGACTAGGTTTTATCTTGACTCCACAGGGCATCACCCTCAGGGTTCCTTGTCTCCAGGACATCAGTTACCAGCCACCACACGCCTATAAATTTCCCTGTCATTCTTGGTGATGGTCCATCAGTAGAGGTGATGGGCACAGCCCTATCCTGTTCAAACCGTCAGGAGCAAATGCTCCATGTCCTCCATATTCCTTTTAGTCCTTCACCCCAAGTGTCCAGCTAGAAACATGTTGTGGCACTTGCAGAATCAGTTTCTTCCCAGTCCCATTTTCCCTTCTCATTTCCCATCTTTGGAGGCAATAGTGCTTCTGCTGGCTAAATGCACAAACCTGTATCAGTATACTATTGACACATGCCAGGAAAATGCTATAAAAAGGCCTTGAACTCTTTATCTTACTTGATCACTGATAAAAGTCAAAGCATGGTTATGTGCATTATTAGTTTCCTGCATTACTGTCCTGATCCAATTTTAAAGGGGAGTTTACTAAGCACTGTCATCCTTCTCTACAGAAAATCTTAAGCCAGCTTTCTAATAAGAGCAAACAGACTGACCCTGCAAAGATATTGACATTCTTCCACACTCTAAGCTGAAGTGAACTGTAAGAATGCTATTTGGCCACCACCTGCTGTTGTCATAGCTCTAGCAAGAGAAAGTTGCAGACAGTAACTTAAGACAGTAAGAGCAAATTACCATCAGAGACTGTTCTGAAAGAGAAAACTGACTGCAAGTGACACAGGGAAATCTGAAAAAGGATTGCATGAAATGAGATTACTCTTCAGCATGTGGCATGCCAAAAGTGAAAAAAATTATTTGTACAATTTCCCCCTGCACTTGAAGCATTATTTTAGCAATTAAAAAATACTTCTTTACCTGTAGATGACTTAACATTTGGTAAACAGGTTTTCTTCTAAACTGCCTAATTAAATTTGTCTTGGGTATAATGCAAGCATAATAAATTTCAGCTCTAAAGGTCATATTTTGGAAACTTTATAAGCCACTTAACATCAGAAGCTTGGAAGGAGAATGCTTTCTCAGCTTTTATGACTGCCTTGCAATGCTGTAATAGCACTGGGACAGCAGTATCGCTGTAATTAAATACCTTTCGCAGCAGCCTGGAGAAGAGGAAAAACTCTGGTCATCCGAGATGTGTAGCTGAGTAGCATCCTTGGGACAGAGATGTTGTCTTGGTTTTGAAAGACAGATGCCTGCCAAGGAAGGCAGGAGCTTCTCTTGAAATAGAAAAATGCAAACCCCCTCCTTCCAAATTATTTAAAGGGGCTCTCAGGCAAAAATATGAGGATAGGAACAACAGTTCTTTAATATGTATAAAAAAATAAAGTAAAACAAAACCCAACAAACTACAACCTAATAGGAAAATTAGAAAATGCAGTATTAAACAAAAACCTGACAACAGTCAGGGTGTTGGTAGCAGTCCAGTTTGAACGGTGGCTCCAGTAGTGCTCTTGGAGTGACAGATTATTCTGCTGAAGCAGAGATCCTGTAGAAGGGCGGAGTTTTCTTCCAGTTGTCCAGTGGTGATATTGAAGGGTCTGGTCCTTCCTCTGGGAATCCAGTGGGAGAGAAGGCTGCTCCTCTGGGAATACAGTAGAAGGCAGATGGCTGTTCTGTCTAAATGCCCAGATTATATCCAGGTGGGAACGCTTGGCTCCTCCCCATGGGCGGAGCTTCTCACAATGGGCTTGTGATAAATTACAGTACGCGCTGAAGTTTGGGTCGAATTGGAATTTATTAATTATAGCAAGCAAGGCATAAGCAAACCAGCGCTGGGCGACAGGGAGTCTAGCTACACCAACCAACTGCCACACTCACCGCTTATTCCAGTCCGTCTTTTATACAGTCCCATTTCCTGCTGACGTGTCTTCTTAGTTGTACTCTGCGCATGTCTCCTACTGTTGTTAGGTGGTCGCATTCTGCCTCCTGGTGGTCTTTGGATGAAGGTTGGTAGTCTTCCTCGGGTGTCTTCTTTCCTTATTTGGTGTTCCTGTTCCAATTTCTGGAACTTAAAGCTTATTAAGCAAGTACTTATTGAGCAAGAGCATATTTACGTATGAATTTTATCTTAATCTAAGGACTTCAGTTTTCTTTCATTGTGGTTTGTCTTATAATCTTACAAGGACTTTAGCTTGTCATTGTGGTTTGTCTTTCAAGGACTTTAGCTTTCTGTCATTGTGATTTGTCCCTCTTAGTGAACAAAACATCCTTTAATTTATCACAGGCTGATGTCATTCTATGAGTCATGGGGTGGGTCCTTAATTGCCCATTTAACAGGAAATGGCTCCCAGAGGGAGTTATCTATGACTCACAGGGCAAGGCGTTAGTGGCCCATTATCAGGAGATGGTCCGGGGGAGGAGGCAAGGAAAACACTGCCTCTCCTGGTTTCAACAGTTCATGAAGATGGAGATAGAATACAGACCTTCTGGCATATTTTTACATTGTAACCTAGGACAGATGTTTAAAAGGGTTAACTCCTTTTTGTAATGTGACAGCATCAGCTCCCACACATATGGCTCAGCAAGTAAGTTTGTATTGATATAACAACTGAATTTATATATTTTATTGGTCAAAATTGTTTTATTTATGGAGCATGGAATTCTTAAATTGTCTGGTAAGGGATTCAGGTTACCCAGCTTTAGTCAGTTGAGACTGTTCCCCTACTTTCACTTCTGCAGTTACACTCCAAGGGCAGAGACAGTGGAATGGGATGTGCCATAGTCAAAACAGCAGCTACAATACACCTGGGGCAGATGGGTGGCAGAGGCATACAGAGGGTTCCCATGGGACATAAGCAGCCTCCTAGATGGGATGGAAAAGTTGGCAGACCAGGAACATGCAAAATTGTCCCAAATGAATCCTCTTGAGCCCATCTGTCAGGATGTCACCAACACAGGCACTTCGCATTAGAGAAATCTGCTACTCAACTGCTCCTCTCTGTCTTATTAGCTACAGGATTTAAGCACAAATTTGAGAAAAACAGGTATGTATCCATATTCAATATGCGCTTCTGTGCTCTCTAAGAATTCCTTGGTGACTAAAGGACAGGACAAACTTTGGGAACTGCTCACTCTGATAACTGACATTCTATGGGAATATACTTGCATGCAATCACAAAATCATTATAATTAAAATATATAGCAATAACATGGCTTCCACAGTGTAAAAAAAACAGCTGATGGATAAATTGTTTACCTTTGTCAAACAGCCACCATTTTGGCTGAAAGCAGTTTGGTCCTTATGCAAAATTAGAAAAAACTACCTAGTCTGCACAGCAAACTATGACAGTAAAATGTATGAGAATAGTATGCTTTCTGGAGTGACAACACATTTAGAAAAGTGGCTTTCATATTTCCTTCCTGCATGTTCATTCTACATATCTCTATCCCACAGAAGCTTGAATCTACCAATAATATTTTATTCTGTGATGTCTCCTTGACACTGTTTTCACTGTTGCAAGCAGAATTTTTTAAAATCTGAGCTTATAAGTGAAGCTAAGAGGTTTAGCTGAGAGCTACAGCAGTCATACTCTCTAGTTTGGGCATGGATGACATTGTACAATTCATACTGACCACTGAGTAATACTTGTACTGACTTGCTTCATTGCATTTCACAGCTTGTGATATATTCTGAGTCCAAATATAAGGTACAAAGAGTGGCATTATACTACTGTAGTAAGTTTTTAGTAACACTTAGTTTCTAAATGTTTTAAAGATTAGTATTTGTTGGACTGTTTACAGCTTACCTGTGCACTTAATGTGTTGAACATAAATCGCAAACCCCAATACAGTATTTCTACATGCTACTGAAATGCAGAAAATTTCCTCATGCCCTCCCCCCACTATATATTCATACTTCTTATATCTGCCAGATGGTATGGAGCAAATTATTCTAAACTCAGACTGTTTGAATTTTAAGCAGATGAATACACCAGCCTGCGCAGCACTTCGCCTTCTTTTATCACTGACTGTAGTGCTGGCCTGTTTGATCATACCCCAGAACAAACAAATCTCATTAATCAGTGTTTTCCTTTTTTTTTTTTCCCCTTTCTGTTCACTTATGGAGAACTTTTTTTGGAAAACCTTGTTTTTAGAAGGAGATAAATTTTTCAGTCTGGTTTGTGCTTTAATTTAAAAATAAATTTAGCTTTAAGGAACAGTGCTGGCATGATAAAACAGATCAAGAATGCAGTTCTTGTATAAATGAAACTTGGCCTGGACATTTCTGATGTAAGTTATCCACTAGTACTCCTCAGCAATTTACATCTCTAGAGTTGAAAGGGTAATATGATTTAAAATCCATGTACTTTACATTACTAGAACTCTTACTGAAACTGCCATTGAAGATTCTGAATTATGCAATTCAAAATAGTTACTTCGCCACAAACATCAGTGACACCAGCCAAGCAATTATTCAATGATGTTGCTTAATTTACTTTGCCATGATTGAACTGATCTTGAAGCACTCCTGACTTTTTTATTTTTTTATTTATGTTTTATTTTTATTTCACAGAGTCATAAAAATATTGGTCAGAAGGGACCTTTGGAGATAGATCATCTGGTCTGAGCTCCTTTGTGACTTGGGACCTTTGCCAGTGCTAGATTAGGTTAGCTTTGGCTTTATCTCTGTCTAAGTCTTGAAAAGCCCCAGTGATGGAGATTTCACTGTCTCCCTAGGGAAATAATGATATGAACCTGCTCCAGTGCTATAGTGTCCTCCTAGCCAAGTCCAAACCTCCCTAGCTGAGATCCTTGTTACATTACCTGTTAATATGGAGAAGAGTTTTGCTTCATCACCTTTGTGACTCCCCTTTAAGTGCTGTAGGCTGCTAATATATTAGTGCTTAGCACTTCCTTGGCAGGGTGAACAAGCCCACCCCGCTCATTCCTAATGGCTGACCACTGTCTTGGTGACCCTCAGATGGATCCTCTCCACTTTGTCCACTTCCCCTTCAAAGTTGGACACAGGCTACAGATAAGCCCTGGCCAGTTTACCTCACTGAACAGTGTCTGAATGAATCACACTTTACACTTTTCACAGCTGGCTTATGAAAACAGGTACTGTTAGCTAATGAGTTCCTGCAGTAGTTTTTCTGTATTAGGACTTTGAAACATAAAAACCTTTAGTTCTTAGAGAACTGTTGTGGAATGCATAACTTTTAGTACTGTGTTGGTTTTGCTTCTTGACTGTACTGGGGCTGCTTACACTTTCAGGAAGATCATTCCTGTAAGAATTTTATCTGGAAGTGTAAATATATTGTCCACAGTTCTCCTCCGAGCTAAGAAAAGAAGGTAACCAAGTCAATTTGCAGGCCATGGCACTACCAGCTGAGCATATTTCAAATAAACATCAAGCAAATGTAAAGTCAGGTTTTTATTTTCCTTAATAACCCCTTTGGTGGGGATGGGAAAGAGCTGAAGGTTTGGGTAAGTTTTTTTTTTTGTGGGAAGGGCAGTTTGTAATGTTGGTTGCAAGACCTAAATTTAATTATGTGGCAAATTTTTTTAATGTATTTCTCTCACTGAGGACCTATCCAGAAATAGAGAATGCATGCTGGGGGGAGCTTTAATTTCAAAGGTACAAACCCAGTGTAATAAGTGATAAAGAAACTCCTACTTATCTCCTCTTCATAATTAGAAGTGCTTCTAATATTCCAGCATAGGCCTGATTTATGGAGGTGCTGACAACAGCAGCAGATCTATTTGAATTGAGATGAAAGCTGATGGAAGAAATAAAAAATACAGTGCAGCAGCTCAGTGCGACACACCACACTGGGAAATGGGCAGGAAGGAAGAAACACCAAGAGCAACATTATTGCAGACTGGGATCTGCTGCATCACAGGCATTTCTCTCAAAAGAAAATACGATGAAACTCAGAAAGCTGCATTCACTGAACAACAGCAAGGTCAGAGTTTAGGCTAACACTTTCTGATCTTTCTTCAGTTTAGGATAATTAGATTTAAGTGGCATTTCAGACTAGGAATCCTTCTTTTCCTGTTTCTTCTTTCTTTCTTATTCTCACTTGCTCAATCACAGAGTTACAATCCTCATAGCATCTGGGCTCATCTCCTGGGAGATCTGTAGTATTGTACCTAGAACATATGGCTGCTTTGCTCTTTCCCTGACCAAAGTTACATCTGCAGCCTTCTTTCTAAATTTTTCTATATTCTTCTTTTCCATCCAATGGAATATTAACTCTGCTCCTCCCTCCTGTGTCATTTAGAGTTAGTAGCTTGCAGATTACTTGTAACTGAAAGCAAATATAGGTTTGTGGGTGTACCTACACAGCCTATGCAAGCCTATACCTGTGCACAGCAGAGAGGAGGACTGCTGAGGACAGGCGGAGCCACCAGCTATATGCATTTTAGAACACTAGGATGACAGAGGAACAGCGGAAAAGAAATAGGTCTGAGGTCGCAATTTCATACCAGTCTGAAGACACACAAGCTTCCACATTAAATGCTTGATAGGGGGCTTTTCCTTAAGTGGTTTGTCTTTCAGTCTTACTTCCTGTGACTCTTTGTCTTCACTTTAAATCATTCTCCCTTTAGAAAGTCTGAGAAGAGGTTTTTTTCAGAAGGCTGGATTTTTCTTCTTCTTCCTCATGTTTCTGCTTCTCTTTCTCTCATCCCTGTCAGCTATTATGCTCTGCTCTCTCTTTGCCACTACTGTTTTTTCCCTTGACATTGTCATCTTTTATACACTCTGCTCTTTTTCCTCCCCCCTGAGGGAACACAGTGTTGGAACTGAGATAGACCTAGTGAAGAAGTGATCCTCCAGGGAGCATCCAGATGATAGTCATGAGCAGAACTGGATAATTTTGTGAATGCAAGTGTGCATAGGACAAACTACAATTTCCTGCTGAAATAAATTAGGATTTTGTATACTGACCCTACGAAACAGCACAGTTTTTGGATCAAGTCAGCAGAAGTTTTTGAAAGCAGTGACACCAATCTCAGTCTTAACTATTATGGAATTAGTACAGGAATGTGATTTGTTTTTAAGGTGTGACAAACCAGATTATGGACATGTCTCTCAGCTATTTCTTAGTATTAGCGACTGAGAACATTTTAATTCAAAAGCATTAATCACCATGGCATTAAACCAGGGTGACATTTACTCTCAATCATAATAGAGACAGTAGATGTGGTTACAAATAAAGCTATAGCAGACCACCTGCAGAATCCATACTGGTTGTTGTGCAGTGGTATTCATAAATTACAAAGCAGCAAAACTCTCCTAGATCCATCCTGGGGATTAGAAGACATTATTACCATCAGCCTCCTAGTCCCGCTGCTGGACTGTTAATACTTTCCTGCTACCATAATCTTCCAAGAAAGCAATTTATGTAAGTGTTCTGTAAGTTATTTCTAGATTAGAAAGGTTAACTTAAACCAATGCAAAAATAAGGTATTTGTTAATGCAGTTTATGTGACAATAGTAGATCAAAAAGCTTATAGAAACTACACCTATGGGAGAACTTTAGAGTAAAAGGATGTGTAGGAGGGATATTAGAGCTTTCTGCTGTATGAATATCTATCAATGGAGAGTCTTGTTCTGTTTTCTGTTTATTTTAGGGGGTTTTTTTGAGTATCCAAATAGATACACTGTTAAAAAGATGAGTATATATAGTGTCATTTGTTTTTAAATCCTTTACATGGTCCACAGTGTTTTAGCTATGTCTTGGAGGATTTGTAATGTTCTTTCCTAGTTTACTGTTCCCAGATCAACATGCTTCACTGTAGGATACTGCATGCTTTTCATAGAATATGAACACTTTTGAGAGGATATTTGCACTGAAGATTCAGTCCTTACCCTATCACTCTCCCACACAAGGTGCTAAGCAGCACTGCCTTCTTTTAAAGGAAATTAAATTTCTAGGGTTCTCCAGCATAAATTTGCTTCAATTTATTAATTAATTTCCACTGGAATCTATGAAAAATTAAGCTAATGTCAAATATCTGAATATTTCTGCAAAAAATTCTGAATTAGTGGAGCTAATCTGATTCATGTAAATGTATCCAAATCAATCAAAATGTCACTTTAATGTAGGAACAGTCATCTGGCATGTAAAAATGCATATTAAAAATTGCTTTTGCAAAAAATTGTAAATACAATTCTTTGGTCCTGATTCTCCAAAGACATATTCAAGTACTGAACTTTATTCACTGTGAGCAGTGTCAGACTGCTATGTCTGCTATGGACTTTTTCAGATGATCTGGCAGTTCACAGTGTCCTGTCTCCAGTTGCTTTTCTGTGTCCCCATGCTACTCCATCTGTTGTCCTTGTAGGAAAACCAAACAGGCTAAGAAACTCTCTTTATGTAGTTGTTGCTAGGTTGATTTTTTTTTGCCATACCGGTTTCACAGCCTGATGCGTTGCATGATTATCCAAACAACTATGCCACAGTGAGGGAGAGGGTACTGGAGAGCAGTCAGCATCAGGAAGGTCAGGGACTGCTTACGTCAGCTACAGCACAGTCTTGAAAAGCCTCGTTTACTGAGGGAACTGCTTGTTGCATGTTAAATATAAAAGGAGAATGGTCTATGTGTTAGATATTGCATGTACTGTTGCACAGAAAAAGGTACTTTAAAGAAAATGTTTAAGTTGCAGAAGAAATCTTCTTTACCTATGATACCTTTAATTCTACCTCCCTTATTATTACTGTAGGATTACAGTAATCGTAAAATGCTGCTATCATAGTGGAATTTCACATTCATATAGTACATGAAAATACTACACATGATGCTATACTAGACTATACACAACAGAGCTGTATTACACATTCATAGAATTCAAAACCAAGTTTGAGTCAGCATTGCTTAATTTTAGCCATGTAGTCTGAATAACATCCAAGAAGCACAGATGATTTCCAGCCATTCTCTTTTCTGGAGGAATCTCCTACAATATAGAAATGTTCACTGATGATCAAGATGGGACCCAAGAAAATGAAGTCTGGAAGCAAGGTGCTACCTTCAGAACAAATTATCTCCTTTGCAGTCCAGACCAAAGGAGTCTGAGCAAGACTTTGGCAATGGCATGCTCCCCACCATCCTGTTTCCCAGTACTTCCCAGATCTGGGCAGGAAGCAGCACTTACATAATAAATCCAACCTGCAAATGTATGGATCAGCTGTCCTGTGTGCCCATGGCAGGCCAAATTACAAGACAAGAAAGAGCCATACACATAGCTCACCTTTGTTAAGGCAGAATATGTAGAAGACAAGGTCACCACTACTCTAATTACAAAAATATGCCTAGGGGCACATAGGACAATTCTTGTTTCCATCTAGATATGACTGTTACAATTTTAATAAATGCTGCAGGTATAGCATTTTCTGTTTTTGCAGCTGAGAGACCAAGTTGTTCTATCAACAAAGATCACTCACCAGGGCATTATGTTAGTTTTTTCATGTTTGCAAGGAACAGCTCTAGCAGCACTTCCTCCTTTATCTTTGGGAGCAGTCTTGCTCATTAGAGAGGACATCATTACATTCACAGAGTAATAGTTTATTAATCCCCATGTTCCCCCCAAAATCTCAGTGTCTCTTTCAGCTTCTTTAGGAGACTTACACTTGTTTTCATATGATACTAAGGTTGTTGCTCCCAGATGGGAGCTGGCAGTAGAAAAATGATGTACACTAATAAAATAACCTTGCTTCTGCACGGCTGGGGGTTTATGATAAGAAGCTGTAAAGAGGAAGGTTACACAGCTGCAGAAGTTTAAGTGCTTGTTTCAGTGTTTTCATCCTCTGCTGAGGATTTTTGGACTTTTAATACTGTTGGAAGAGAAAGACTTCATCATATGGGGAAAGAACAGGTAAGGCCATTTGTTAAAAATTGCACCCAGCTGGGTTAAGGTATGACTGTTAATGTTTAGGGTTTGTTACAGACCAGTTCCAGGATATGATGGATTTTTAGTGTGCTTATTTTTCTATGCCTATTATTTCATAATTTAGTCTGGAACTAATCTTGAAAACAAGGATTAGTATTTGCCACTTTAGATGTTAGAAGCTGTCCTAGGTTACAATGTAAAAATGTGCCAGAGGGTCTGTATTCTATCTCCATCTTCATTAACTGTTGAAACCAAGGAGGGGCAGTGTTTTTCTTTGCCTCCTCCCCTGGACTATCTCCTGTTAATGGGCCATTAACACCTTGCCCTATGAGTCATAGATAACTCCCTCCGGGAGCCCTTTGTGTTTAATGGGCCATTGTGAGGACCCACCCCATGACTCATACAATGACATCAGCCCATTGAGAGGATCCACCACATGACTCATAGAATTACATAATCCCATTGTGAGATGCTCCACCCAGGGGGAGGAGCCAAGCATTCCCACCTGGATATAATGTGGGAACCGGGACAGAACAAGGAGCCCTGACCCACTGGTTTCCAGAGGACAAGAGCTACCAGACCTGTCTACAGGATCACTATTTCAGCAAGACCACCTCATCTGGACTGCTGCCACGACCCTAACTAGCAGGGTATCAGGTTGTATTCTCACTCTGTCAGTGGATTTTGTTTTCTTTGTATTACTTGCATGTATTTTACTTTTTCCTATTAAATTGCATTTCTGACTTGGAGTCTCACTGGTTTTGCTTTCAAACCAGCACAGAAGCCCATGAGGTACAAGTTATTAGATCACCTGTCTCACTGCTCATTAGCTTTTTTTGTAATCTTAGCTTGTTGAAACTGTGAATGTTCTATACAGATAGAAGGAACTAAGCATATAAATTTCCTAATAATTTAGCACATACTCAGTGTGAACAGGTACCACTGGCTAATCTTAGGCATGAATATGACTGTTCTACATATTAATGTTCTTTTTAAAAATTAGTCTTAAGGAGCTAATGCAATAGTGAATAAGAAAGAGATCATTGTACTCAACACAATAGGAATGAAAAATGTATACTAATGTAGTCATTTTCCCTTCCGCTGATGTGAAAAATTTGTGAAGAAAATTCAAGAAAGAATCAGACCTTTGCAAAAGAAGTGACAGCTGAAAAACTTGCATTGGCTTTTCTTTTCATATTCTAGCACAAGATCAGACAACATGCTTGAAATTGTGATATTTTCTGGCTTTAAACAGTTCTATGTGAAATAGCTACTACTTCCTAAACACTTTATATTTAGGGAGCTCCTCACAAGGTTTCAGACTTGGCATAGAAAACAGTTAGATTTTAAGGAATTTAAAAGATAAAATGCCTTCACATGCAATATATTAGCTTTTAGTTTCAGAAGTTTCCGAATGCGGAAGGCATTAAACAATGACAATTTGACCATGAAGACCTGGAAATTGTGAGAACAGTGCATGAATTCTGTGTAACTCATGTAAATTAGACATATAATTTAATTTACTTGGGCATGATGGTTTGCTTTTACACTATTTCTTTGATTTCTATTCTAAGCACATAATGAATACCTGCTCTTGCAGGGTTTCTTTGAGGGGATTAAAGGTGATCATAAGGCCTTAACAGCTGACTGAGGGGCTCAGAATAGCAGCTGGTTGCCTACAATATGTTTCCTTCTACAGAAGGGTGTTTGTTTTAAAAAGTGATTTTTTTTTACTTTGGTTAAAGTTCTAGTAGATACAAAAGCTGCAATCTCTCTCTTCTTCTCTCTCTTCCTCTCTCTCTTTTTTTTTTTCTTCTTTATGAAGCTTTACTGATGTTATTCAGACCTTTCTGACCTACAGATTCAGTCACAGTGTTATCTTCTATATGGGAAAGCATTTAATAACCATTCACAAAATTCAGATATGTGTCTGTATGGCCGATAAAGTTTGCTGTCATGGCAATAGTGCTGTTGCCATGCTGTCTTCTTACAGCATACTTCCAAGAGCAATTCAAAGCCCTAATTTATATATACTTGAAGTGTTGCAAAGTTTAGCTTCTGTAATTACAGAGAAGCTGCCTCTTTTCTTCACTGTAGAAATTGAGATCTGTTCATGTATTCATCTTCATATTTTTAATTTAAATGATGTGGAAGTCTGACTTTTTAAACATGTTCTGATTGGGTGCTCTTGTCTCAAGAAATCTTTCCCTGATGATATGACAGAACATGAGGATAATATCCATTTATTCACATGAGCTTGGTGGGGGAGGATAGAATGAGAGCTTGTCTGTGATAAGCATTTGCATTTAAGACTCCTGGATAATTTTCTAAGGGTATTACTCAGTTTTATGTACATACATAAAATTTTTAAACAGTGATTGCAATTATAATTATCAGAAGTATTTCATTTTAATATTTTAATTAATTTTCAGAAAATTTTTCATATAATGTTCTGTATAGCTCTAAAAATAGAAGTTATACTTGTTTTTAGAAAGGAAACTATTAAGAAGAAAAACAAAAAGAAAGTGGCAGCACAAGTGTGTCCATGGCATTGGGAGCACATATAGGCTGTAGATTAGGGTCTTCTGCAAGCCAGCCATCCATAAAGGAAATGCATGCTACACAGGTTTTAGGGCTCTAACACACAACTTTTAGAAGTTTTAACCCTTCTTAGCTGTCTGTCTTAACACTCTGCTCAGTATTATGGCTTCCATTGCAACAGAGGTTTGTGATTTCACTTCACCATCCCCTGTTTCAGCTTAAGCCAATGAAGAAGGTGAGTTTTGACTAAGAAGCTAGACTGGATAGATCTCATGTGCTTTATAGACTCAGTAATCTCTAGAAAGGCGTGAAGCAATTAGCCTCAGGCAATAATAACCTAAACTGTGGCACTATGACACTCGGCTTCTCTGTCAGAAACCTCACAGCATCCGGTGGGGGTTCCAGGGTCTTTGAATTACAGTTGGTCTGAGACCCATGCTTCTTCTTTAAAAGAGAAGGCAATGCACAATCAGGAAAAAAATAGACATGATGTTATTCCTCTAAGCTGCTGTTTCAGTTTTAGGCAACCCAAATAGCATAATAAATATGCCCATGCTAAATGTAAAGAAATATTCACTGGAAGTTGGCTAAGAGGATTTTGATACCAGAGACTTTAAAATGAGAATACGAGATAGAGGGTAGAAGACTAGATAATCAAGTGGAAACTCATACAAATGTGTCCTGTTTCAGTAACCAAAGATTTTTACTTTTATAGATGGANACAAATGCCTTTGAAAAGGCAGAAAATATGCTTAAATGTGCCCTATTTTACATATTCCTTTCAACCTTTAGCCTTTTGACATAATGCTCATCACTTTGCCATTATGTCAATTTGTGCTTACCAGTCTTTTTTTTTTCCCCTTGTCCCATCTTATATTTAGGCTGTGATCCTGCAAACACTTACCTACATGCTTCGTTTTGCTACTCCTTCCTTGTTAAGCCCTTTGAAGTTAAAAGGATTGTTTGCATTAGCAAAATAAGGCATGTGTGTGTTTTCAGGAGGAAGTTCTTATGTTGTAAACCCTTTGGGGTGGGACCAGATCAGTTATTATGCAGTCAGATAGCTCAAAGCACAGTTGGGTGGAGGATGAGTTCAAAAGTTTGTGAAGTTAACAATTGTTAACAGAATGAACTGGTTCGTAGGATATGCCTGGAGCATAGCACACAATTAGTTGTTCACCTCAACTAGCACACAATCTTCTTCCCCTCTTTTCTGCATTTGTTGCTGAGCTGTGGCCTCAGATTTCACATCAACTGAGACACCTGCTTTTTTCTTACCTCTGAAAGCAGAAACTTCCCTGATATTGACCATGGGGTAATCTAGAGCAAGACCATAAGTAGATTTATGCTGGTGTGTACAGGGAGGAGAAATAAAGATCTGAAACAGAGCTACAGAGTTCTCCACGCTCCCATTGTTACACCCTTGCAGCCTTCTCAACACCTCCCAGCACTAGCTTCTCATCCAAATGCATGTAATGCATTTATATGCATTTATATTCTCCCCATTCTTCCTACTTTCCTGGGTGACCTAGTCACTATTTTTCCCCTCCTAAATGTGTCCTTTTCAAGTACTCTCTTTCAATAAACACTTGCTTTTTTTAAGATAGACATAATTTAAAACTGGAAAATTCAGTTCAAGTCCAAGATTCAAATCTTGGAAAGATATGTAGAAAGTCTCCCCTTAGCTGCATTTAGCCAATGCAGCTTTGTGTAGACTACTATAACATAACAAGTAAGCTTGGTATTTGGGGTAGAGAGAATTACTCTGTAGTGTTTATCCTCTGGAAACTGCTGACATAGATATCCCAGTGGTTTTTGTAGTATAACCTTAAAAATTTCTTCCATCTTCACAGGAAAAGTTCAAACTCTAGTTTCCAGGAATATTTATTTTGGTTGATAACTCTCAGCAGAAAAATCTTATTTTTATTACACTAACATCTAAAACTCCAAGAGAATTGTGTGTGCCATTTTGGTATATTACCTAAAACTAGGGACAGAAATGTTTTTCTAGTAAAGAAAATAACCTATGGATGTGTCTACATCAAATATTTTAATAGCTATATTAAAGTAGTTCCAGCAAATCTTTGGAACGTGAATCTATGGACAAAGCCCCACTTGCTGAGCTGGCTGTACTTGCAGAACAGGTCACTGCTGCTAGATGATGTTTCCTGACTACTTTCACGTTTGTTAGCTGATCCATTTATGTGACTGCACCCTTGCTCCAACAGTCAGGTAGCAAAGCGAGTGCTCATTCCAGTAGCTGAGCAAAGGTTGTCATCTCGAGCAGGACTGTGAAGAGGGACAGGGAGCAAACATTGGAGAGGCTGCTCCTCAAGTGAGGTGCTGGAGAGTGACCAGAGAAGGGCAGAAAGCTTGCAAAAGGTCTAGCAAACATGTCTTATGAGGGGGACTGGGCTGTTCTGCCTGGAGAAAATGAGGCTCTGGGGGAAACTATGGCTCCCTACAGCTCCCTAACTCGAGGCTGCAGCCAGGTGGGATCTGGTCTCTTCTGCTGTGCCTGCAGCGAGACGGCCAGAGGAAACCGACTCATGCTGAGACAAGGGAGAGTCAGATTAAAATCGTTCAGTGTTAGGGTGCTCAGGCACTGGACTAAGTTGCCCAAGGAAGTGTTGGAGTCACCATCCCCGGAGATGTTCAAGAGGTGTTTGGCTCTGGCGTTGGATGATGTGATTTAGTGATTACAGTGCTAGAGCTGGGTGGGCGGTTGCACTGGATGATCTAAAGGGTTTTTGCTATCCTCGGTGACTCTGCGATCCAGGGATTCCGTCACGGTGGCTTTCCTGCCAGGGCCTCAGCCCGCTCCCCTCGCGCCACCGCGGGAGCGCGCGCGGGCGGGGCGGGGCCGTTGGCTCGCGCCTAGGGGAGCCTGTGGCCAACGGGCTCGCGCGCCAGCTCCTCGCGCGGCCCCGGCGCTTCCTTCCGGCCGCCATTTTGTCGGCCNCCGCCCTGCCGCTCGGGGAGGGGGCGCGGAGCCCCTGCCCGCCGCACCCGGACGGACCTACCGACCACCCTACAGACCGACCGACTTGTCATCGCTATGTCCAAGCGCCACCGCCTCGATCTGGGCGACGATTACAGCTCCAGCAAGAAACGC
>VXBU01016251.1:109294-166602 GCA_013400315.1 Bombycilla garrulus
GGTCGGGCGCCCGCGGCGGGGAGGGCGCCGCTGCTGTGCCCGCGCCCCTGCGCCTCGCTTTGTTTGCAGTTCTTCGCCTTCATGTTTGTATTCACTCTTCCCGCTCCTTCTCCCCCTTTCTTTTGTATTTGTTTACTTATTCTGTGGCTTGAGAGGTCTGGCAAACGTGGGCCTAGAGGTGAGCACGAGGTTTGTGCAGCCCGTGTTACCGGTGCCTGCGCTGTTGGGAGCGTTGTTCCTTTGTTAACGTCTTTCAGCCAGTCACCCTCGGTGATGTGCTGGGCTTGAAGTAAGAATCGATGATGAGGTGGGTTTTGGGGTAAGGGGCAAAGGAGTGTTTATTTTTTTCGTAGTTTTGCGAAGGCTGTACCTCACACGCTTCAGCGTATTTTTGTTGCGGTTAATGTAATTGTGGGAACACAGACAATGCACTGGTGCTGTCCTTAAAATATAGCGTTGCTTTAGAGCTTTCTTTACATAATCTTTTCCCCTCTAATTGGCAGGAGGGGGAGGAAAGGCAGGAGGCTCTTTAAAGTAAGTTTCTGAAGTCTCAAGGACTTCAAAGAAATGCAGTGTTTATCTAGTCTGACCTTCTTTATGGAGCACAGGAGGCTCGTGAGTTAAACAATTGCTCAAGGCCATCACCATTGTTTTTGAGTATTTATCTTAGAAAACGCTTTCTGATTGTTCTCAAAGGTTTATATTCACTGATAAACAGTGTTTGCAAAACTTGCCCTTTTTTAAGGTAAGCTCGTACAGCTTCATTTTTTAGTCCCTAGAATTTGATGCATTTTTCTCAGCTAAATGACATAAACGTTTATTATTCAACTCTTATTTCCTGTCTGTAGGATTATCATAATCACGGGTTTTTTAAAATATATTGAGCTGTTTGTCTCAGTTAATGCTTTTTTGTAGGGTTTCCTAGAGCTTGAAATAACTCTTTTGAGTCTACACAAAGTTATACAGCTGTTCTGTATGTAGAGGCTTTTGTAAAATTGCCAAGTGGTTATGTGAAAACTGGGCGTTATTTAAATGTGGTACGACTGTTACATCTGGTTGTAAAGATAATCACAGGTCAGTATTTCCTTTGTTGTATGTTGGTGGGTTTTAGTTTTGGTGTGGCTTTATTTGTCCTTGTTTTTACTGATCATATAATGTCATTCTGAACTCTTAGTCTTACCATTTTGTATGTACTGCAATGTGTTCCCGCTGGTGTTAAACTAAAAGACATTGACCTTTGTGGCACCCAGAAGCTGTAGAAATGCTGGTTCTGTGCCCCTTCTTTGTCCCCTCCTCTGCTGGTAAGATCATTGAAAGGTATAGAACTGAGAAAATCTCACTCTAAGCATTATTACTGAGCCTGATTATTTCTTAGATGACCTGAAATCTTAATTCAGTAGTCATACTAATGTTACATGGTTGGTTTATTTGAGAGTAGTTTGGTTTTGCAGCTTATGCAAGGCCATAAGGAAGATGCGTGCAGTCTTGTTAAAAGCGTGTGTGTCCCTGTCTGCCTCTGTGCAAGAGAGTGCCTTTCCGCAATTCAGGTCGTTTTGGAGCTGGATTAAGCTGGATGAGCTCTTTGCATAGTTACCACTTCACATTCAGAAGAGTAGTATGCCTTGCATCCAAACCAGATACCTGACAAAATATTAGTTACTTCAAGCGAACCTGTATTTTTTAGTTCCTCTTTAGTGAAGGCCTCGTTGATGTGGGTGGCTCTGCTTGGCCAATAGGTTTGTAATTGTTGGTGTAGCCTTAAATACCTGCATGAGATTTGTTTGCTTCGAGATTTGAAGTATTGTCCATGAAGTAAAAAACACTTTGGAAAAGTAGAAATTGTATGGAAGGTTTTTGGTTACAGTGTTTCTGTGAATTACATATGTACTATTTTAAAATATGTTAATTTCTTTTCAAATATATTTGAGTTGTGTAACATCAGAATTAGTGATCTAGCGGGATGTATCATTCAGACTAATTGTATGTGGTTGATTTCTGTATTGAACAGAAATTCCTTTAGCTGCACTTCCTTTTTTGCATCAGCTGTTGCTGTGTTTAGTAACAGGGAAAAATTTCATTGGTGATCTGTTAGATGGACTTAAACTTCCACTGTGCTGATCAGTGGTTTACCTTGAGTCCTTTGTTTCTGTTTTTATTTCTATATGTTTTTTTTTTCTACAAAAGAAGCACTCTTATTTAGTGATTGGTATAGTGCTTCTTTTGTGTTCTTACATGTATATTCATATATGTGTGTGAATGTAAGGAAGTGAAAGCGAATAGCAGACCAGACTTTTTCACTTCAAAGCAGAGCAAAAAATCCCAACTGCCTTCTGATCATGAAGGCTGTTACGGGTTTCAGGCACAAGACAAATGTAATTAAATTATTATTTTGCTGTTGATTTTTCTGTTTGAGTTCTGTTTTCTCTGTGCAGTAATGAAAAAGCAACTAAAATGTGACAGTTTATAAGGGAAGAACTGAAAAGTCACTTTTTTAGCTAGATAAGGAAATTAATGTGGCAGCATAACTGTTTTTACTCATTGACCAAGGAGTGTGTGTCTGCTAAACTTCAGTAATAATGGGAGACTGGTAAACAGTTTTAGGGAAAGAAAGTGCTGCTGTGTAACTATCAGCATTAGAGAGTAAGTTTGAAGGCATGTTATATGTTGTGTTGTTTCTATGGTAGAATCTGGTTGCCCCTGCTTCTCTTCTGCTTTTTGAAAACTCAACTTCTTTTATTAACACATAAATAGTTTTTTACTTCTGAAATGTACACAGAGTTTGATAGGTTTCCTTTCTGTTTGTACAATTAAAAAGCTGTAAGAGTTCAATGAAGAAACTGAGAAATGGGATGCTTTCCATGATGGATTGTATTTGTAGTCCATTAAATTTGTTTTTTTGTTCATGAGGTTATGTTTTTGTTTGTTTTAAGCCCACACAATTAGCTACTCACACAGAAAATAAGTGCTGCACGGAAGTGCTTAGGAGGCCAGATCAGAGATACTGATCCAAGTTAAAATTAGTGCTGGTGGGAAGGTTGGTTTTTCACAAGGCCGGTGAAATGCTTGTGTTGACACAGGGGAAGGATAGGAAGCAGTGGGGATCTATTGATTTTAGTGCTAGGATTGTTTCATGGGGGCTGAAGCATATAGGAAGATACCCTTGGTCTGTAATGCAGAAGCTGCTGATGTGATGCTGTTTAAGTAAATGGCTGTGGAATAGAATTTGTTGGTGGGATTTTAAATTTGCACTTTAACTGGAAACCAGTGAAGGGTACAAACCCTTCAGACACACATACACTGAAGAATGCTGTAGAAAACTAAACCTGCACGTTAGTAATGTGACTTACTGTACCTTTAGTGAAGTGTGCCTGTTGCACATTACCCTGCCTTTGCCATTCTTGAATTGCTTCTATACCTTTCTTTCTTTTTCCTGCCAGTGATGTTACTGTCTGACCATGCACTTGTACCATGTCCTGATACGTCTAGCTGTTGGAAGGTAACAGGTCATCAGCCAAGTCCAAAGCTTTGTTGCTGCCTGATAAATGCTATTAGGCTCTTAGACCTTTCCGAGTAGCATAATGGAGCTTGGTTCCTAGGGTAACTTCCATATGGAGATATGAACCTGTTGGGTTCTGCAGTATTTGCCTGGCGTTTTACAGTAGGAAAAGCTTTTAGTTTGTACAATATTTTACCATGTTGGAAGTATTGTTAAAGCTAGAGTATCTCAGATTCAAACAAATGCCCTGGAAAGGGTCTTAATTTTTGCATTACTCAGAGTCCAAATCTTTAGGAAAAACTGTATACAACTGCGTTAAGTAAGTGACAGTAAACAGTATGTTTTGTAATTATTCATTTTCAATCCTTCATGAGTCTATGTTGAGAGAAATCATGTTGAGAAAGTCTTAATATGACCTCTATTGTCATAATATGTTTAAGTACTTGGTGGGGGGAGGGCTGCATACATGACATTCATTTGTACAAGAAGAGTAGTGGTGGTGTTGTTTCCAAAGCACAGCACAATATGAACTGAAATTTTATAAAATCAGTACTACTACAATCTTGGTTACTGCGTCTTCTCTATATTATTATTATTTCAGTAGTTATATTTGAATGCCAAATGCATGTTTAAAACAAAAAAAGCTGTAGAGAGAGAGTAGTGCTGGCAAAGAGTTTTCTTTGGGCGTGGTGTCTAAACATGCCTGAGTATTGGTGAAGAAGGGGGTGAAGTTTTGTTTTTTGCTTAATATTCCTAGAAATATTTGTGTGTTCACTTACTAGAAAGCTGGTGTTGACTTAGTTTGTTGTTTTGCCTTTTTGATGGGTTTGCAGTTAAAGCACAAAAAGAGACAAAGCTGAGGATATCCTCAGTTTTGCAGGCAAAGGTGCCACTAATCTTTTTAACTTGATCTAGTTTAAAATGAGATTGATTGTTTTTGTAAAGCAGGGCTTGTTTCCAAGTCCTGAACTGGGAATTTTTATTAAAACATGCAGCTTTAGTTTTTTGGGTCAAACTAAGGGTTCTTCTGCGTGTGTTTGTAGGAAGAGTGGGATTATATGCGAGAACAAGAATATGGACTTGCAGAATCAGAAACTCAGAAAGACTGAGGTTAGAGTTTAAGAATACTGTTTTTCTTTTGCATATGCAGAGAATTTTTCTATGCAATATTTGGAACCAATGTGAATACATAAATGCTGCTTAAGTATGTGGTAGGAGGTGATACTGGGGAAGATACTGTGTAGCTTGGTAGTGTTTGGTTAACAGTCAAACTCTGTGGTCTTAAGGGTAGTTTCCAACTGAAATTATTCTGATTTTGTGACCTGTCATTGCTGGATTTAAGTCTTAAGTTCCAGGCTCAAAAACCTGTATATCAAAGTTGAGGGAGTCAGAATTGTGTGTAAGACTGGAAACAAAAATAAAGCTACAGAGTAATTGTGGAATAATAAAATCAAACTTTCCGTCCATGACTTGCTTATTATCTTGAGTTAGGTTTTTTTGAAGGTGTATAATTCCTTTGGTAGGTAGGCAAAAAGACTATTTAGTGTTCTCTTATTTTTCTTCAGCAAGCAAGTGGGAAAGAGAACTGTGAGACATCTAGACTGCACAGCTGATTCATTATAATCATTAGATAAAAAGAGTTAAAAGGTTAATCTCTCCATGTGATAGCTTTATTCAGTCTTGCCTGTAATGAGAGGAGCTGTTGTAGTGTTTAGGTACAATAACTGTAGCTATGTTGAGTATATATAATGTTGAGTATGCATCATATGTACTGTTGTTACTCCTTGATGCTTATCCTTTCAGGTAGCTGCCTGGAAGACTTTAAGATTTGCTTTGAATCGTCTTTACACTGGGCACTTTTAGGGTTGTGTTGTATTAAAATTCCTCCTCTGCATTTAAATATTCAAGTGTCTAATTTTCTGCTGTGTCTCTTGAATCATTTTAGGAAAGATCGGGACCGGGACAGGGACCGAGATGACCGTTCGAAAGATCGTGACAGGGATCGTGACAGAGATAGAGATCGTGACAGAGAAAGGGACAAGGAGAAAGATCTGCGACCTGCATCCAACTCCACATATTATGGGGCTGCTGGGTTACCAGCTATGAAACCAGCAATGATTCCACACAGTATTAACCCTTTCACAAATCTACCACATACCCCACGATACTATGATATCCTGAAAAAAAGGCTACAGCTTCCTGTCTGGGAATATAAAGAAAGATTTACAGATATTTTGGTTAGGCATCAGTCATTTGTGTTGGTTGGAGAGACTGGGTCTGGTAAAACAACACAGGTGAGTTCTTATCTATGTGATACTACAGTTTTTAGAGGTTATGGCTGTTGCTAGATGTGTGTGAGAAATTAATTGTGTAAGAATACTTCACAAACTATGAGCAAAACTAATTTGAGTAATGTTATTTTTGCTTAATGAGTGCAGAAGTTGAAGAGAATCTTACAGCATCTTCCTCTTCAAAAATCCAATACTGCTTCCAGGCCCCTGCTTCCATTGGGCTTTATAATTGGTAGGTTTCTGGTAGAGGAAGATAGAGCTTTAATGGTGTGACAGAAGTGTACTAATTCACAAACTCAATTGGTGGTTCCACATAATTTATTTAGCTGTCTGTGTAGAAGGCAGTTACAAAGTATTGGCTTGTTCATGTTTTATGAAACTTACTGGTACAGATAAAAGGAATTGAGATGTCAGATTCAATTCTGACATCTGATTAGCTTTTGGTGGTATTCTAACTTGAGAGGTAGAGTCTTGTGTTTCTTTGGTGCTGAAACTTCTCATAGTTTGTAGAGCTTTTTAGTACTGCAGTTTAAAATTACTTTTTTGGTAGACTGATGGCTTTAAAGATCTTCCTCAGCACCAAAAGTAGTGGAATCAGATGTGCAAAGCCTCCTTAAGCCTTATGAAAAAATTTGAGAACCAGTAAACGGGGAATATCTAAGATACAAGGAGCACCTGGGTATTTATAGCAGGGCAGACTTGTTCAAAACTTTATCTCTAGTTTGCTGTTTAAAGTTTGTAAAAAAGTAATGTAATTTTTTTTTTGTTCTGTAATATGATAAGATCATTTTATCTAGGCAGAAAATAAAACCAAGACTATTTCAGTCTTTATAAAATGGACTGTAGCTAACTTTAAGTTTTATAGATGGTAAATTTTTGGTCATGCAATACTGGGTGTTGAAAAAATGTAAAGGACGTAGTAATATGTTGAATATCTTTTATAGCTGTGCCCGAAATATCTAAAATTACACGGCCTTGTTGCACATTCTAGGAGTCAATATTATGTTAGCAGGTAGTGTTATGACGTTATCTCTATGAGCCAAGACCAGGAATTTATAGAATTCTTCAGAAATATTTGATTATGTATCAAAATAGTTATTTGGAAGTTGCAGCATCAAGGATATTATATTAAAAAATGGTACTTTCCTATATGAAAACAAGATTACTTGTTGTGTGATCTAAAAATGTGAAGATCTAAGGGTTGTGTCAATGTCATTCCTCAGACATAAAGCTTTTCCTGAGTTATCTTAACTACTTTAACCCTTACTTTCTGAAAGGATTTAAATAATTTAACACATCTTTGCTGAAAATGCGATTTAAGCTACCAGAAGCACATAAGCTGGTTTGGAAACTTCCCTACTACCTCTGAACTTGCTCTGTGATGTTTCAGATACATTTTTAAACACTTGACAGTGTCTCTGTAGGGACGTATCACTGAAAATTGTCCTGTTGCCACCTAATGAAAACTTTGTTTTGCATGTGGTAGTGTCGCATCATTTTTGTGGTCAGTTGCTGTCTTATAACCTGTTGGGGGATGATTGTGTTTCTTCTTAAATTCTTTGGTCAGAGCAAGAAATCCTACAATGCTCGAACTGCAGATGTACATAAGGTATTAATGTCAACTTTATATGAATAAGAGCAAGCAACATTTGAAAAATATTGTTTCCAGAATTAATATCTGGTCTTTCATTGTGATAGTAGAAGGCTATACTGTAGTAGATATCTTTTTGATAATGACCTGCTGCCTTTCAAGTACCTTCCCTGATTATTATCTGCGCCTCCTATTTAGACAGGTTAAGGGAGTTGGGATTGTTCAGCCTAGAGAAGAGAAGGCTCCTCCAGGGAGGCCTGCCTCTCTGTGGCCTTTCACTATCTAAAGAGGACTTCTAAAAGACATGGAGAGTGACTTATGACATGAGCAGATGGTGATAGGACAAGGAGAAGTTACTTTTAAACTGAAAGAGGGGACATTTAGGTTAGTTGTTAGAAAGTTTGTCAGGGTGAAAGTGGTAAAATGCTGAAACAGGTTCCTGGAGAAGTTGAGTGTCTCATCCCTGCTAGTGTTCAAGGCCAGGTGGGATGGGGCATGTAGTAGTCTGGAGGGTGGCATCCCTGGCCACTGCAGGATGGTTGAAACCAGATGCTCTTTAAGATCCCTTCCCCCTGAAACCATTTTGTGATTCTATGATTATGTGCATGTTTTCCCATTAGTCTTGTAGAGCACCTAGGAAGTGCTTGGCTCAGACAATGAAAAAAAGCAAAGATTAAATTTTCTCATATGTTCTGCATAGACTTAAACCCCACAGTACTGAAGAAGTATATTGGAAGCCAAGACATTAGTTTTCAGTTCTTTAGTGTTTGCAGTAGCTTGAAATGTAGTTTAAACTTAAACTTCGAAGTTAACTGGTTGTTCTAAATGCATTGGTAACAGGCTCAGTGGTGGAATGGGTGTGCCAGATTTCTCTTAGGAAGGGCTAATTATTTACTGTAATTGCAGCATTCACTCTTTTAAATCTGGGATCATATGTGGTTCTGATATAATAAGTTCACTTTGTTTGGTCAAGAGAATGGTAGAGTGGCATCTCCTTTGTATATTGATGTAACATACGTGATGCCACTTCTTTAGCAGGACTTCTTGGTGAAGTCCAGAAGCAAGGTGATGCGGAGTATAGCTTAATCCTTGTCTTTTACAGTGTGCAGGAGAACTGATACAGGTTCTCAAATAATGAAAATTCAGAGAATTCTGCCATGTAACTTTTAACTGAGAAAGTTTTCAGTAAGTTGAAGGGGCTCAAACAAGCCAGAAAGGGCAGTGCTTTCTGTCTCTTGCTGTGCATTCCTTAAAATGATGAAGTTCCTTTGGCTTTAAGTAGTCTTTAACAACTCTTAGTCCATTTATCCTTGATTTTAGAGGCCACTGTATGTATAGTCACTACCTCCATGTGTTTATGGAAGTTATATTTGAAAATCTCTCTTAATTGAGAAAGTCCCTGAGATTAAATGGTGCTGACTAAAGCCATTCCTTCTCCTTTTTGTGGTGGTCTTTGTGCCCAGCCTGGGACGCCACAAATGTGGGGATCTCCTTAACCCCAGGAGACCCCACAATATGTAGAAAAGTCCAGGTTTCCGGCCCGTGCTGTTGAAGGAGTAGTCTGGAGTCGTTTGTTCGTGTTCTCAAGGCAGTTTATTAATTCCTTATCAAAGGGAGATTTCTCTGCCCTGCCAGGGTCGACACAGAACGCGTCCAGAGACACACTGTGCCCGCCCTGGGTGAGCTGTAATCTTTTATACTAAAAACTACGTATCCAATGTTTACCATTAATTTCCAATCCGTGACCCTTACATTATACTGTCCAGCTCTCTGACAAACCAATCCAAAAGTGCCAGCATCACCAAGAAGATGGAGGTTAGGAAGAAGAAGAAGAGATAACATGCCACATGTAAGAATTCTCCATCTTGACTCCCAGACCCCCCTGTCCAGAATCTCAAACCCCCCTGGACATGGGTCCAAATCTTTCCCTTTTCATCTATAATTACTACTATTCTACTCTTTAAACTCTGGTGACTTGCAATTCTTCTTATAAGTTAGTAATTTGTCTCATGGATTAAAATCAAAGCCACAGGCATTCCCAGTATCAATCCAGGTTCTCTGACACCTCTGGCAAGGCTGAAAAGCCTCCTGAACAGGGTTTGGATCATTCTGAGATACCATAGGAACCCCCTGGGTTCCAACACTTTTGATATTGCTAAAGTGACCTTTTTTATAAGGAAAGTTAGGTGTTTTGATGACGGTGTAGGGTTTTTTTTTCTGTCAGTGGAATTAACTTCAGGCTGGGTTTCGTAAGAACTAAATGATAAGTGTTCAGTATATTTCCAGACATGACTTAAAAAAAAAAATGCAGTATGGCACAGTCCTTCCTCCCAGTGTGTCTTTGAAAGCAGGACAGGAGAAGTTTTTGGGTGGTTGTGTAAATCAGCTTAGCACAGGGAAGTCTGTGGAGCCCTTTTCTTTCATTTGACACCAGTGCTGAAGGTTTTGCTGTTTACTGGAAAATCATTTCTAAATTGGTTTTATTTCATGCGGCAGTGACCTGACAGACCTGCTGGTTCAAAATTTATTTCAGGACTTGCTCTGTTTAAAGGCAAAAAGCTTCACCTAATATACTTGCATATACACTAATATACTTAGTTGGGCTGTTACTAGTGACTTGGGAAGCAGGGGAGCCATGTATATGTTACAGGATAGGGTTTCATGTTGCTGTTGTTAGTGTTCAAACATTGCTATTCTAGTTTTAAATAGGATTTCCAGAAATTTGAGTTCTTCACAGCAGTCTAGTAGTCTCTTGTCATATTTTAATTCTGTTTGTTTATTGTTCTTATATTTATAGTGGAAATACATTATTCATTAAAAATTGTTTTAGACTACTTATCTGCTTCTGATTATGTTTTACTGTTTAGTTTTACTGTTTTGCTGTGAAAATGTAATAATGAAGAACCATCATTTTTCTGGTTTAGATTATATTGCTTTCTCTCTTTTTCCTCATTGGTACAATGTATAAGGGATGTGTTTTCTTTTCCTCTTTGTGCTTTTAAGAATACTTGGGAAGTAATTACTAAGAATGAGTGTTCTTTTTGGTCTGTGGGTTTGGAATTAGTTAGACCTGGAGACGTCTCCTTATAAAGTGTCACGCTGAGGACATGCTGAGAATAATCTTATCTCCATCAAACTGTTACTAACCATAGGAATTCTGAATAAAACTTATTTTGCATGATTCTAACTGTTTCCAGATTCCTAATAGGAGCAGAAAACTACTGACTGGCCAATAAAACAAGTGCTAACACAGGAAGGAAAGCATAGGGGTTTTATTTCTGAAGAACAGTGATAAACCTAATGAGCATAGTTATCTGTTCATTTTATTTGTTGCAGTTCTTGGCTGAGACAATTCTTACTTACTAAAATATTTTTGCTTAAACATATTAATAAGCATTACTTTTTCAATTCAGGAAATACATTTTGCTTACTGTAAAACTTTTAACTGTGCTACTGATCTCAGATTTTGAGTGTGTTTGCTCTAATTTTGGTTGCTCTGGAGCATGTTGGCTGCTGCCAAGTACCTGTAAAAGGTATTGATCTAATAGGGCTAAAATGTACTGTAAACCTATGTATTTCATTGATAACTTCAAAGATAGTTATGTACATGCTTAATAAGAGTGTGCTTTATTTAGTGGCATTGGATCCAACTAACTAGTCCATCTGCTTAACTGCTTTGGATATTTTTGTGTGTGCAGTTGATATCTCTGTGAAATTCTAACTAACTTTGGATTCAATACAAAGGTTACAGATTCTCTATGACCATTTCAGGTGTGTTTATCACAGAATTTTATTCTTGACAGATCCCTCAATGGTGTGTTGACTACATGCGCTCGCTGCCTGGCCCGAAGAGGGGAGTGGCTTGTACCCAGCCCCGGCGAGTGGCCGCAATGAGCGTGGCACAGCGTGTTGCTGATGAGATGGATGTCATGCTGGGCCAGGAGGTTGGATACTCCATTCGATTTGAGGATTGCAGTAGTGCAAAAACCATTTTGAAGTAAGTTTGGCAGCTGTTAGGTAAAGGTATGACAGCATGCTTGGAGGTGGGGGAATCAAAGGGTAATGAGGGTGTAAGCAAGGTTATAAAGGAGTAATAAGGGAGTGACTCTGGATTGGTGCTTTGTGTCTGAGTGGGGAAGAGACATGGGAGCTGTAGCATGAGCTGAGAGAAACTTGAAGTGTGAGGCATAGATAGAGTTGGAAATTATTTGTTCCTCTTAAAGAAGTCACTGCACCCTATAGAAATTCTTTTAAATGATCCATAAAGAAGGTGATCTGAATAAGTATTTTATTATTAAGGTGCTATTCATAATAAAGCCCTTCGATGTGCAGTTTCTCTTTCTTGTGCCTTCAGCTGATATTTTGTGTGTGGTGTCTTCTACTTAGGGTACTTCTAGTGAAGTTCAGTAGCCTATTTTACTAAAGAGAACTTCCCAGAGATTCAAAACTGGCCTATACCTGGCTCTGGGGCACATAGTTAGGAGTGTTTTATTTGTCAGCTGCTATAGAGTCCTGTGCTGCCAGGAACCAGGTGCATTTAATATATCTTACATTTACATTCAGAATGCTCAATCAAAAAAACCACAGTGTGGTTCAAGAATTAATGATTTTCTATCAAAAGATGTCTTTGCTTTGGTCATACAAGTAGTTGAAGGGCTGGACATAAAGTTAATATGGAAAAAATTTAACAATAGCAGAAAAGCAAGAAGTGAACAGATGATCTTCAGACAGAAAAGGAGAGCAATTGCAGAAAGAGTATATCTTGGGTTTTAGAGGGTGTTTTCCCATTTCTTTTCCTGTCTCTTGAGCTTCTGTGTGGAAGTCTGCCAGTAATAATCTACAGACTTGAAAATGTTACTAAACCTTGTTTCCCCTCACATTTTTTTTTATTTTGACTTTCCCCCCATAATCTCAGATTCGACTTATACTCTATTTGAAAACCTAAAATGAGCTTGTTACAGTGTTAGAAGTAGTTTGCTGGTGTTCCTACTTTTAAAAATTTGATAAAGGCTTAGTTCAAGCAACCTTGTGAATATGGAAGAGGATTCTGAATCAAATCTAATAAGCAGAATGTGTTTTGAAATTGCTTCTGTTTGTTCAGGTATATGACTGATGGTATGTTACTTCGTGAAGCAATGAATGATCCTTTGTTGGAGCGCTACGGTGTAATAATTCTTGATGAGGCCCATGAGAGAACACTGGCTACAGATATCTTGATGGGAGTTCTGAAGGAAGTTGTAAGACAAAGATCTGATTTGAAGGTCAGTAATGATGAAGTCCAACAGCATCTCTGTTCTAGTTGCAGTCATACTGGATAAAGTATATGTGTGTGCTTACCATTAGGTGATTTTTAAAATTGTTTTTTATCTGTGATAATGTATATTGGAAGGCTAACTCCAGGAAGTTCTGAATGTGTTTTGTGTTGAGGAAGCTATATATACAATAGCTACAATATAATAAGCTTAACTTTACGTATCGGACTTGGTATTTTTTTGAACCTTTATAACGAGGGTGCTGTATTCAGGTAATAAAAGCATTCTTATATCACAGTCAACAATTTACGTTCTTAAAACTACATATTGCATGCATAACATGTCACATGTTCTTCTAAACATTGAGTAACTTTTTGTTCTCCAAATCTACAGGTTATAGTTATGAGTGCTACTTTGGATGCTGGCAAGTTTCAGATCTATTTTGATAATTGTCCTCTTCTAACTATCCCGGGTCGCACCCATCCTGTGGAGATATTCTATACTCCAGAACCAGAAAGGGACTACCTTGAGGCTGCCATTCGAACAGTGATACAAATTCACATGTGTGAAGAAGAAGAAGGAGATCTCTTACTCTTTCTTACTGGACAAGAGGTACTTTTTTTTCTGCTTTCTGTTTATTGTTCCATACAGAAACCGCTTTAAGTAACTTGTGTAGACTAAAACACTTATATTTTGTTTTCTGGTTTATTATTTGGGTGACCTGAGGTTTACCTGCCATGCACTTTGTCCTTTGACATTGTAAATTCTGTGCAAGGCCTTTCTAAAATGAAAAAATTCTTATCAACTCAAGTACTTAAAAAACAGAAACCCAGAGAATAAACTGTAGGTTTGTGCTGATGGGAACTCCAAAGATCTGGGTACTTGAGAGCATCCTTGTTTTTTTACTGAGAAGTTAGTTCTGTGCACTTCTGTACGTGTAGTATACAGCTTAATTGAAGGATAACCACTTGGTTCTGCTACTTAGCTGTCTGTAGTAGTTTTAATAAAAATGTTTCGATTTTGTTTTTTTATTGAAAACTTTGAGTATTAGGCTGTAGACTTCATATACTATAAATTCAGTGAGTTTGGTCTCAGAAATAGACTCTGCCCTGCAAAAGAGGATTGTATACAAACACTTAAGCTAAACTACATCAGGAAATGAGGACTTTCTGGACATCTTAAATACTTTACTTGAAATAAACTGGGATGTTTTCTTAGTCTTGGTCTTTCTTTGAAGCTCTTCTGAGTGTCCGTATTGGTAAACTGAGATGGAGAAGACATTAAAAACTTGTAGGCATTTTGAAAGTTTACTGAACTCAGTCAACTAAAGTGTGTTTATAGGCAGGGGAAGAAGTGCAGCTAGTAAAAAACGTTTTTTGACTCATTCTTCTTGCAGTTGCTACTCTTGAAAAAATACCTTTCAAGGGATGTGGAACAAATGTGTCTTTCTTCTAAGCATACACAACCTTATCTATGCCGAGGGGGAGAAGTGGTAGAAGTAACTTGTGATGCTAAAGGTTCCCAGGCTTCTTAAATAGATTTGCCAGTCAAAAAGATGTGTTGCCTCTTACATGAGTTTTAAGACATTTGATTAAAATGTCTTCTGGGTGGTCATCTCCCTTAAAAGAACCAAAGCTATGACTGTCACTATAAAAGCAAATACTCTGATTTTGCATTTGTCCTTCTTTGATTGCAGTATTGCTGTAAGTTAAAGTACTGGTAGGAAGAAGTACTTTCAGTGATAGTGGCTTTGAAGCCTACCTGCTTGGTTTCAGTTTAGTACAGACTAGCTGTGTACTTAAATATGTGAATTAGTGAAACAGCTGTTGCAGAAGGGTGACAAGAGAAAGGAGCACTGCTGTCCTGCTGTTTCAGCAGATTTTATTTTCTTAGCAAGATGCTAAATCAGGCTGGCCTTCAACCTTTCATGAAGCACAAATACATGGCCTTCTGATTTATGAATTGTGTGCTTGCTACATCAGGTGCTATGTATTACTCTTAACCTGTTAAAACAATCACTGCAGGGCACGGGATGAGTGTCTTCCTTTGGCAAATGACTCCAGACTTGCCAGTGCTACAGGTGGACTCTGTTCTTGCGTATGAACAGGTTCTTTGATTTCCACTGGGTTGATTTGAAGGACATAATGTATTATAAGCAAATTCTGAATAAAATTCTGCTCATAAATGTATTTATATAATTAAGCATAAAAACATCTAACACTATTACTGAATCACTTTAAAACATGCATTGGTAACCCAGCATCCTCTGCTCTGGAGTGCTCCAGTCCGTATGTCAGTTGATGGTACTGCCCAGGTACTACTACTGCTGCCTGGAGCTAGTTTTAATTTGGGTGGTTAGCATGATATTCAAGTCTGGTTTAGCTTCTGTAGAGAAGTACTTTAATCCTTTTGATTAATGACATTTTGGGGCCTCTATTGAGCATCATAATAGTCTATGTGTGTATCGCTGCTGAATCTAAAGTGGCGTGACCTGCTGGATTCTCAAGAATGGGAAGGTGTGCTCTAGGTACCATTACCACTATGTTCTTCAGGTTCATTAGTCTCAGTAGCTAGGCTAAAATTCATGTATGCTAGGCAGAAATGCTGTGTAGTTCTTTTGGATTCTTCGGAACAGTATAAACAACGTGCAAGATTGTTTTCCTTGTCAGAAAAGTGCATATACAAGGCTAAATGAAATTATGGAAAGGGAACATGATTTAGTTGAAATGGTGCAAATGTGACTTGTTCAGAGTTTGAGAGGCTACAAAAGAGGTGTAATTGCTGTAGTCTGTGGTAGAATGGGGTTCCTTATTGACTACTGTCTTCCCATCCAAATGAATTTGAAATAATTTCATATGGGAATTTAGATGGATAGCAGTTAATTAGTACAGATTAGTTAAGACATCGAGAAGATGATGAAACTTGGAGGTGGCAAAGAAGAATCAGTGTTGTCATGCCCAGAAAATTAAAAGAAGCTTAAATGTCTTTGGAAACTCGGGGAATCTTACTTGTATTAGCCTGCTACTGGATGATGATAAAATTGTAGCTAATGGTGCAGAAATATGTGTTTAGTAAAAATTTCTTTCCTGAATCCTGAAAGAAACACAAGTATATGATTACATCATATGAACTGCTTTTAAATGAATTAATAATGAAAGATGATGTTTAAAAGCAGAATTTACTAGGAATGAACATTTTGAAACAGGACTTGTCCTACGGGCTTTGTAAGGAGGAAAGCTCATTTGTTGATTTTTAAAACAAACAACCCCCTGTGATATATCAGGAAAATTTGAGAACATGGGAATAGTGTTCATGTTTAATGCCAGTATTCAAAAAAGTATAACCTGGTGAATTGGGTTTGCATGACCAAGCTTTGGTAGCAGGGTGGCTTCTTTGAAGAGCTGCTAGAAGCTTCATCCATGTCCAGCAGAGTCAATCCCTGGCACCTCCAAAGATGGATGTGCCACTGGTCAAGGCTGAGCCAATGGTGGTAATGCCTCTGTGATAATGTATTTAAGAAGAAAAAAAGCCAAATTATCGAGCAGTTGTAATTGCAGCCAGAGAAGAGCTGGGTGAGAATGAATGTGTGAGAGGAACAACTCCGCAGACAACAGGGTCAGTGCAGAAGGAGGAGGAGGAGATGCTCCAGGTACCTGGGCTGGGATTCCCCTGGAGCCCATGGAGATCTGTGAGGATGCAGAATCCACCTGCAGCTCCTGGAGGACAGCCCTGCTGGAGCAGGTGGATGCCTGACAGGAGTCTCTGACCACATTGAGGGCCTGTGGACAGCAGAGCCCCCACTGGAGCAGTCTGTCCTTGAAGGGCTGCACCCTGTGGAAGAGTGACCCACACTGCAGCAGCTTGCAGGGATCTGTTGCTCACGAGATGGACTCACATTAGATAAGTTCATGGAGAACGGTCTCCTGTGGTGGGGAATCTCATGCTGGAGAAGGAGGACTCCTCTTCCTGAGAGGCAGGAGAAATAACTTGTGATGAACTGACCATAAACCCCAATTCCCTGTCTTCCTATGTTGCTGAAGTAGGAGGTAGAGCTGGGAAGGGGGAGGGGTGAGGGGAAGGTGTTTTGTAAGTTTTACTTTACTTCTCATTATTATGCTCTGATTTTGTTAGTAATAAATTTTCAGTTAATATCTCTAATCTGAGGCTGTTCCACCCATGGTGGTATTTGATGACCGACCTCTCTCTGTTCTTATCTCAGCTCATGAACCCTTACATTTTCTCTCCACTTTCCAGCTGCAGAGGGGAATGATAGAGAGGCTTTGGTGGATGACTGGCCTCCAGCCAGTGTCAACCCACTAAACCTGGATAGCTGTAAGCTAGGTTGCCTGTCATTAGTCACAGGCAAAATTGGAAACTGAGAGGGATTTTGTTTCACAAGGGAAAAGCATAATTACATTTCAGTCAGCATGTCTTTCTTAGACAATAGATGTTGTCAAACTTGTTCTCAGTCTTTGAGGTTAGAGTTGGTAGTCTAGTTGTGTAGATACACATTTGTTAAGCCTGCTGATCTGAAAGGCAGCTGGTTTATTTTCTACTGGAGTTCTTCTAAAACAGTATTAGATTTTACACTCCATTAAGATCAGTAATCCGAGAGTAGGTGTAACAGTCATGGAGATGAAACTTGTGGGGTGGGAAAGACAGAAATAATGACACAGAAACTGTATAAATCTGTCTTACATGTTCTGATAACATGGGCATTTAAAAAGTTTGCTTCTGGGCTGGAGGACCTTTGGATTTCTAGCTGCGCAGAAAAAACACAGCTTCAGCAAGAGGAGTAAAAGTTAGTGAAGCCAGGTCATTTTGGGTTTTTCTTAGGCAGTAGCCTTTAGCCTGCCTTTTCTTTGGAAAAGTGAGTTAAGACAGAGGAAAATTCCTGTCAGATTCAGGAGGCATAAGTAACCTACTTACAATTCTGTGAAAATACAGGTGGATGCACTACTGTTACTAATAAATTGAAGGGAAACTGTGCACCCTGGTCTTGCTTTGTCTTCTAAGCAATACATTTTACATAAATCTTAGCTTTGATTCCCATACAGACTTAGGTTTTGCACAAGTGGAAGTTGACATGAAAATCCTGAAGCGTTTTTTGGGGTCTTAAAATTGCTTGCTGATACTTAAGCTCCTGAATTAAATTCACCTAATTTGACAGATATTTGAAATATTGCCTGTTGTCCACCAGTTATTTGAAAACAAAGCAGCCTGCTCAGGTTTTTTTCTAGAATCAGTCTTGGTCACACTGATTTGTTGGAAGGAACACCATTTCAAATTAGCTTAAATTTTATTTAATAATAATAATAATATTGGTAAAATTATTTTCCCAATTTCAGCTTTTTTTTCCTTAAGCTATTTTTACTTAGCTGAGTTCAAAATAAAAATTGTTGACTGTCATTTGGATTTTGAGGTGACTTTGTTTTTCCTGGTTGAATAATATTCACCACCTCATTACCTCATTGATCACTAGTATATATAAAAAAAATAATTTCTCTTTAGTGATTGTAGTCTGTTTTGGAAATTCTTCTAAGGAAAATCACTTAAGGTGCTGATGGTGTGGAAGAATGTTGAGGACTCCATGAAAGGTTCAGAATGTAGTACTGTGGGGTTCTTAACTGCCGCTTTATTCTAGTTTCCACAGTGTTGCAGCTTAACTGTAGCTGTTGCCTGTATATTGTAAATTTATTTTGTCAGGATCAAGAGGAAGTTTCTGCAAGCTTTAAAGTACTTGAGATGACTGTCTGGGACAAGTCTGATTAGTGGCTTTTGTGAAGTACAGGTGTGTTCTGACACTTGCAGCTTGAGAAAAATTAGCAAATGCTAGTGTAATCTTTCTTCTTTTTTGTCATCTGCTTGCTTTTAACCTTTTGGTATTCAGCTCTTTCTAGAATGAGTACATCAATGGACAAGTTCATTGACTATGATTTTACTGACAATTATTATTCAAGTACTTGTCCTAGGAAGTCTTGTTTGTGAAGACCTATCTAGTAACCTCAGCATGGCCAGAAGTCTCATGTATGAGCTTTTTGCATGTTAGGCCTGTTTTCTTCGTTTAACTCTGAAGCAGGTCCTTGTGCCAATGCACTGGGCATTGTGGGTCTAAGTGAGTCCGTGGTCCTGTGTCTGTTCCTACTTCCTGTACCCGTTACCCACTATCTTAGGTAGTCAGTGTGATAGTTCATGGCTTTGAGGAGTTTTTCAGGCATAATCCAAATACAATGCAAGTTCACTCTACGTTCTTGTTGTTCTGCCCGAGAAGTGTCGTCTTCTTTGCAGATTGTTGCAATAATCTTTCTTTCTTTCAGAAGGGGTTTTATAATGTATTTGTTCAGAGTAGATGGTGGGCAAATATTTAAAGGTGTATGGTTTGTTTGTTTTAAAAAGTCTTTCATACTTGAATAAAATGGGATGATTGAATTAGACTTGCTAAATCTTTAAAGGATTAAAGATAGATGCCTTCAACTGTATGTCTCATATTTCTGGATTTAAATATCTCCATGTGATGCAAACAGATCTTGAACACTCAAAGGTATCCTTAATACTTTCAAACAATTATTACTACACCTAATGCTTCTATCTTGTGTATTTGGGTATACCAGTTTTTGTCATCATCTGTGTGTGGATTTGGATACAGATAGAATCATAAAACATCCTAAATTGGAAGGGACCCACACAGATCATCAAAGTCCCAACTGCTGGCTTGGATCACCCAAGACCCACTGCTGTGGGTCACATCCTGTGTCAGGGGACTTTGTCCAAATGTTTCTTGGCTCTGGCAGGATTGGTTCTGTGATGACTTGCGTGGGGAAGTAGATGTACTAAAGTAGATGTAGTAGATCTACTGAAGTAGATACACTGCTTTCTATTAGAGTGCTAAATGAAAGGAAGCTACTCTTTCCTTTTTAAAATTAAATTTAATACTACTATTAATTCACTCTTACTGTCTTCAGACGAGTGACAGTGGCTCCTGGTGTTCTGCACCTTAAAGCAGTTTGTGATGAGAGGTCTGTAGTTACCTCTCTAAATCTGCAAATATGGAATCTCTATTTTGAGGTATTCTAGTGAGTCCTGATTAGAGATACTTTAAAAGTACATTGGTAAACTCTAGGAAGAATGAATACTTTTATCTCTTCTGAAAGTTGATCAGTAGCTGTGTATGCATGTCCTGAAGAGTATAGTGCTTTTGTTTCTCCTTGCTTGTAATTTTACCTCAAGTATAAAACTGTCCTGGACCCTCTAGGCATTACTTTTGAAGACTTAAGTATCCTGCTTTCCAATTACACAGTATAATCTATAAATTCCATGAATGGTGTAGAGACCTTCAGACCAGGAACTAAGGTCTGTGCTGTATTTTTGTTTATATTAAATATTTAACTCACTTTGCACTGGGAGGCTATTGCTGAACTTGAAATAAGGTTACCGGAACAGTGGGTACTTATACCTGTGTAAAAAAAAAAAATTAGTTCTCTTACAGTAAGCCAGTAGTGGGCATTCTAGCTCAGTTTCTTGTATGCCACTTACATTTGCTGCAGATGTGTTGGATTTGTTGGCAAAGTGCACGGTTTTGGTAAATATCTGCAATTCTCTTAAATTGGCAGTGCCTTACTAGACAGCATTAGGCTTACTTTTAAGAAGGCTCTTGGACAGCAAAGAGCTTTCATTTGCCATGCTTACATTAATTGTATACACTGATCAATACAGAACAACTATTGTCTGTGCTTCTTTGGAACATACTCAGTGCATTTGTACTGAAAATTTAAATGTCTCTTTAAAAACAAGTGAAAGACACAGATTTGGTGCAGATCTACTTCAATGTATGATTTCTCAAAAAGAGACTGTGTTTGCCTTTCAAATCACAGTTTAAAGCAGTTATTTTACAGAGCCTTTAGATTACCAGTTCTGTGTATTTGCTTTAGGGTCTTAAGTATCACTTCAACTTCAGGCTACTGAATGTGATAAGGGAAGCCTTCCCTCTTTTCTCAGAGTATGTCATAGTAATTTTTTATTGCTTTTGCCTGCTGCTGCTTTTTGTCATGACTTTATTCTGCCCTCAGTGGTTCAGGTGGAAGATCGATGGTTGGTCAATGTGTTTTAGTTAGACCTAGTAAAGGCTCTTTTGTGATTTTTAAGTTGAAGATAATGAATGGTGTTACTCAGTAGGCTAAATTTGTGTGCATTCCAGTTTTCCTTAGATCTTGTTATAACTGTTGGTCATCTAGCTGACTTAAATGTAATAGTTTTAAAATGAAATGGTCTTAAAAACAGTTGGGCTGTGGTGAACTGTTTTGTATGGTAAACAGAAAATAGGCTAAAAAAACCACTATGGTAAAAAAAGGCGTAAAACATCTTTCATTTTCAGAGTATTTCACTGATTTTTCTTAAGTTTAAATGGTATTTCAGTGAATTTTAAAGTAAGGTCTGAAACATGGGATTGAGAGGTTTGGTTTTGCGTATCCATGTTTATACAGTAAAGGTGTTTGTTCTTATTAGGTACAATGAAGCAAATCTTCCATATAATTGCATTAGTGATACATGACATTAAAGCTTAATTGGCTTATTTTAAATATCTTGCACATAAGTTTCCTTCAGATTGTGAAAATTGAAAAGGTCATGAGTGCAGTTTTGTATTCCAGGGTGAGAGATTTCAATTTTAGTACAATTTGTAGAGATTTAATTAGGAAACATGACTAAAAGAAAAAGGATGTTGAATGCAAATGAGGCTGTTCATTAGAGTATAGAAGTTGAAACATCTTGAAGTATTGTGGAAATTTGATTGCAGATTGAGTAAGTACCATGATTGATTTTTTTTATTTTTTAAAGTAGAAATTATTGTAATTGTTCTTCAGGGTATATACTTGATGTAATTGTCATAAACACTCTAAATGTGCTTTTTCATGGAGTTCTCTTCTAACCAATACTTTTGTTTTGCAGGAGATTGATGAAGCCTGCAAGAGGATAAAACGTGAAATTGATGACTTAGGTCCTGAAGTTGGTGACATAAAAATCATTCCATTGTATTCCACCCTTCCTCCACAGCAACAGCAAAGGATATTTGAACCTCCTCCACCAAAAAAACAAAATGGAGCAATAGGAAGAAAGGTAATTACTAAGTTGTGTTAGTATTCTGTTCTGTAAATAGCTACTCACATTTGCATGGGCCATGAAGTAGGACTTGTAGCTCATTTAAATATATTTCGACAGCAACAAGTATAAGGGTTTTTTTTTAATGAAGCCTTAAAAATGCAGTATTTTATCATATTGAAATTTTTAGATAACTTGAAGCTTATCTCTCAGTATGAATCAAAGTTCTGTCATCCATCTATATAGGGCCAGGATGTTGTGTTAACGATTTGATTTGACTGAATGGAAATAGTATTCGTTTAAGTTTCTTATGTGAAATATGATTTATGTGGAGGATGGGAATTTTTCCTTGTGTGATTATTTTGAGATGTGCTTTTTTCCTTTTTTTTTGAGACTATTTGGACTGTCTCTGAGGTAGATTGTGAGGTAGATTTATCTGTTTCTTAAGGTTTATGAGAAGGTGCAAATTAAAACAAGTGTGTTGAAGTTTGCGGTTTGTATTTTTGTAGTAATAACTGAGGAACTGAGGTTCTTTCATTAGGCAAAATACTTGAGAAACTGGAAAACTTGAAATGGCACAGTGAATGTTCTTCATAAAATGAATATGTCAATGCTTACAATAATCCATAGTGGAAGCTGTGTGTTTTATTAGAAAGGAGTCATGTTAAAGCTTCCTAAAACTAAATTCCTGCTCTACAGAACTGGCAGTCACAAAGCTAAGATTTTGAAGGTCAAAGCTGAATCGTACTATGTGCTCTAGGCAGGGTTTGTTCCTTGATTATTTGTTGTTTTTGTGCAGTACAATGCATGTAGAATACTAGTGACACCTTCCTAGTGTTCTGGAAGAATAAATCACTTACTAAATTTAGTGTAATTATCTTCCTTTCCCTGTAGAAGCTGATTGAAAAAAAGCATTCAATCTGAAATCATGAAACTAAAGCTGCAACAAATTTGTATTTGCGAATGACTTAAATGAATGAAATTGCTTTTAAGTAATAAGTAATAGTTGTGTGTTTAATTTTTCACTCATATTTAAAACTGTGCTTTTCAAAATAGGCAGGTTTTGGTTTTCTGCATAAGAGGGTAACAAGCACAGAGCACAGTTTTTGTTATGTTGAAATGACAGAGTGAGTACCAGTCTCTGAGAGGAAGACACTTTTGGTGTAGCAGCTGTTTTACTACAAGAAAAGTTATGCCCAAAAGATGCCTGCTATGGACAAAAGCAGGCACAGCATATAGGCAACAGACTCAGACCTATGAAGTTATTTTTCCTCTTTGCCTGCTTTGGCTGAAATATTCTGGCTTCCATGTTTTACTTTTTATCTCGATAACAAATCTAACTATGAGTTAAAATGTGCCTGTGTTGTAAGTTTTTTTAGTTGTTGGTTTAGTTCCAGTTAGTCTTAGTGATCAAGGCATAAATAAAAACCATGTGGTGGTGTGCCTGTCTGTTCAAGAAAATGTCTGTTTTCTTCCAGTCTTTTATGGAAGTTGAACCTAGATTTTAGAACTGCTGAGGAAGGAGCTAGTAGTTGATCTGAATCCTTTCAAATGTTCTAATGGTCATATAATCTAAGTGAAGTGCTTGCCGTACCTGAATAAGTATCTCCTGATCTTTAACTTCCTGGAACCAGATGCTGGAAGTAGTGTGGCATGTTGCTGTAGCAGTAATGGTAACACCTAGTAGTGATAGCTTGACAACTTCACAGTTTTTTTGTCCTCTTTGAGCTAACAAAGCAGCTATTATTGTGAGAAGACTTAAATTACAGACAAATACTCTGTTTAACTTGTAAAAATGTTTTTTTAATTGAGGAAGATGAAAGTGACTTAACATTTCTGTTGTCTGATGTTAAGGGCTCCTTGTCATCTTATCCCTTCTTTTCAAACTGCCTTGTAGTTTGTGTTTTCAGCAGTCTTAACCATTGCTAGTTAATACTTACGCAATCTACGTATGTTTTTTAGATGTAGATACTATGTATATTTTAATATTCAAAATAGTTTTAAAATTCATCTCAGAAACTGCAAAACAACAGCTAAGGCTAGTTATAATTTATATAGTTTAGTACTAATTTCACTTGTTTGATGTTCAAGTAACTTTGTACTTTGATTTACACTTAAAAGATTTATAATTTCTTCAACATTCTAAAAAATTTCTCTGTTTTTTACAGTCACTAATTGTTAGTTTTTAAGCAATATGACATTAACAAATTATATCTCTATGTGCAACAGAATATACTGTGAAAATAATTTTTTTCCTTCTACCTTAGGAAAGTTCTGTATAGATTAAGTGAATTCAGGTATAAATAAAATTGTTGTACCACCGTGGACTAAGCATACTAACTGTATTGAGTTCCTGATATTGAAATGTCCTAATAGAAATCAGTGGTTAAAAGCAGGATGAAAGCCTTTTGTCTCTGCCCTGTAATTAGTATATGAACAATCTGGGTGTGGATGGTTCTGATTATTAGCAGAAACAGAAAAACACGAAACTTCTTAAAAATGAAGTGTACTCTATAACAGCAAGCTGAAGGTGTATTGACTAGACTTTTAATGTTAGTGTGCGTTTAATTTGTATATTTAATGCCTTACAGATTTTTAATGAAAATGGGATTTTGCACTGACTTGCACTGATAATTGTAGCTGTTATCTCTTGACTAATTTGTGCGGGTTACCTGTGAATGACATGTATCCATTATTTTCTGTTTGTTTGAGGAATTCTGAGTAGCACATCATTTTAGGGTGAAACACTCTAATTCCAAATTGTCAGTGTTTTTTTCCACCAAAGTACTGCTTTCCATATACTTCAGTATTTGGGCAAACTTAGGCCTTAAGAGGAGACAAGCTAAGTGTGGTAAGGAGCTGACTGGCAAGTGGTCAGCCAGCAGAAGGGAAATCAGCAGTCACTGGCTTAATTGTAATTCTGAATTAAGTATTAGGGGTCTCTCTAGTTCTCATTGATAAACTGAACGCAGTGATGACAGAATGGTCTGAAATTAGGACATGACAGGTAAGCGCTATTGATGAAGTGCTGAACAGGTTTTGGCTCTTTTCTGAGATAATAACGTGCTAATAATGTGATTCAATGTGGTCACTATTGGGATGAGAGCTAATGGTATCTACTGACTGTTACACTGCATCTCTGGACATAAAATTTTAAATGGTGGCAAATCAAGCCTTGAGACTCCGATAGTCACCTTTGCTTTAATTTTTCACATGTGACTTAACCTTCTGAAAGGCTAAGAATGTAACATTAAAGATGTGTAAAGGTATTTGAATATCTGGTGATAAAAGACGACAGAGTAGAAATTAAATACATATTGTTCGCAATTTTAGCTGGAATGTAACAGCTTTATTTCAAACCAAATAAAAAAATACTGTACTGGTAATGTATGTAACTTTTGATTCAATATTATTTAACCAGTTTACTCTGTTCAGGCTTTCAGAAAAAGGTAAAAAGCTAGAATTAATAGATGATCACATGAAACAGTTTTAGTATAACTTGACATTTTGTACCCGAGATGTGAGAAAAAAATCTGAATAGTGTTTTTGTAAGTTAAATTTTTGCTCTTCTTTTTCTCAACTAACACTTGTTATATTGTTAATAGAGACCCATAGGGGAGCAAAAATAGTGGATGAAAATTGCTTTGTTTTCACTAGAAGTTACTCAGGTTGATTTCAGATCATCCTGTGAAAGTGTAGGAGCACAGCTCTAGTAGTTAATTGATTAAGTGATGGAAAGTTTACTGAAAGTTATTTGTGCTAGACAAAGAGCCCTTCATCTTCAAGATGAAGTAGTTTCATTTAGTTGTTTTGGTGTAGCCAACTGTAATTCACTACAACATTTGAGGGTTTTTTTGTTTGCTTTTTTTTTACAGGTTGTGGTGTCCACTAACATTGCTGAGACATCGTTGACAATAGATGGTGTAGTGTTTGTGATTGATCCTGGCTTTGCAAAACAGAAGGTAAGTACTATTTTTTTCTCTTTATAGTAGGAAAGTTGATGGAATCTGCTTTGCTAAGGTTATTCTTCCCTTTGCAAACACTGACAGGTCTTTTTTCCAGTTGAAGTCTTGAACTTGGTTGGTTTGGATTTGTTTTGCTTTCAACTTAAGATTTTTACAGTTTGTAAAAAGTTTTATGGAACTTTAGATACAATAAAAAGAAATGTGAGGATTTTGTGTTAGACTTTGAGTGTAGTTTTTCTAGATACTTTAGGAACAAAGTACTACTTTAGGTAGTGCTGTACTGTGTTGTCTGCTTGAGGATGCTCAAGTAAAACAGATAATGAAAGTAAATTAAAGTGGTTCTAGAAGCCTCCTCTTCTTCTAAGTCACCATAGAGAACTCCAGCACTAAAATGAGAAGAAATTATTCCTGCTGTTTCGTAATCAGTATTTATCATGTACTGTTGCAGCCCTGAAGATTGTAATCAAGCTTGTATTGTGGTTCTTGAAACATTATAGGGTGTTCAGAGGAACTGAAGTAGCTTTCCTACAGTCAAGCCAGTAACTACATAAAATATGAATCTCATTGTCTTCATTTGGTTTTTTCACTAAATGTAGCTTTATTTATAACTTGGTTTCTTAGTATTTTCCTTTGATAGTAGTACACATTGTCAGCCTTTTTACCTTTTGCAAAATGAGACAGACACACTGCAGAATGAGTACAGCCAGTGTTTTTATGCATAAATTTCAATCACCATTAAGGCTGAACTTTTTTATCAAATTGTTATTTTTACAGAAGGTATTCTTTCAGTACAAGAACAAAGGTTTCCGTACATATTTTATATGGAATCATACCAGAAAGTTCTTAAAACATGGACCGAGAATGTTTTCAGCTGAAACTACTGTTTGAACTACTGCCTTTGTTTTCAGTGTTTCTTTCCATGAGCCCTGTTGAGTTTGCAGGGCTGCTGTTTAGGTATTACTGCAGTGGAAATTATACAGTAAATACCAGCAGATATTTTGTACTGTGATAGTCTGCATGTACCCTTGAAATACAGTTTTCTTTTGTCATCAGCCTGATCTTTACAGTTGTACAAAACCTTCATGTTAGATTTTTCTGATCTATAGAATATGATTATTCAACCTCGTAGTTATATCAAGACAACATTTTAATGGGATTTTTTGAGCATCTTGAGTGTTTAGCACTCTGTAGAACAAACTGGACACATTCCTTTTACCATTAAAATCTTATCTAAAAATACATTTAAGAACAGAGACCCTGGCAGGAGTGGCTGTTAACAGATGAATAAAAAATGCTATTCTCAAGGCAGTTATATTTGAAGCTTTCCAGAGTCTTCTGTAGCCAGTGGTTTTTTCTTTTCAGATACATACAACTTGTGCAGAAGCTGTATTTAAAAATAAGTTTAAAGCAGTTTGGATAATTGTCCTCTCCATGAACTTTGTTTATTCTTTTACCTTCTGTCCTGCTCTGCCTCTAATTTGAAATAGGTGTACAATCCCCGTATCAGAGTGGAGTCTTTGTTGGTGACTGCGATCAGTAAAGCGTCTGCCCAGCAGCGAGCTGGCCGTGCTGGTCGTACTCGACCAGGCAAGTGCTTCAGGCTTTATACAGAGAAAGCTTACAAAACTGAAATGCAGGTAAGATTGTGGTTTTTAGATTGTGTTTATAAGAATGTCTGATTCAGGTTGTTGAATTCTGTGCTATTAAACAAAATTAGAATTTGAATACCTCTGTAGTATGAAGTGTCTGAAGGAAGTGTTACAAATTTTCTTTTTTTTTTTTTTCCCCCTCATCACCCCAGGACAACACATACCCTGAAATTTTGAGGTCTAACTTAGGATCTGTAGTATTACAGCTCAAGAAGCTTGGTATAGATGATTTGGTGCACTTTGATTTTATGGATCCTCCAGGTATCTCTTTCCATCTTTCCAATCTTTATTTTTATGACTACTTTATATAATGACAACATGGAATAAATTCTGTCATGGTTTTTTTTTCTGGGTTTTTTTTATTGTAATCTGTAAGCAATGTCTTTTGTTTATCCTGAAGTTTAGTGCTGTGTCATATCCAAGCAAGCTTTTTCTTTCTGTGTAAGAACTTCTAGTGGAACCAAGGAAGCTACTGAAAGCCCTTTGCCCTCAGAGAATAAGAGAAAATTCTTGGCATTAGAAAGCCTGTTATTTGAGTGTGTTTTACTTATCACCTTGATTACACATTCTAATTGTGTAATCAGTTAACAACTGTTTGTAAAATAAAATGGGCTTGCGTTTTTTGAACTGAATACATGGTTTGACTCAAAGTATAGTTTATATGCATCTTTCTTCTAAGTGTTAAATGTTCATATATGCCTCAGAAATAACTGGGTTATATTGCTAATCAAAAATGTAAATCAGTCATATGTAAATTGAGTTAGTGTTTTTTTTTCCCCTAAAATAAAAATCTGACATGGTCTGCAAGTTTGTTAGTAGTTCTACAGGACAACTAAATTCTTTATTCTGTACAACATGTATGATAACTTAGCAGAAAGACTTTTGGATTTCCTTTTATTTTTCTTTAAGGGTTAATACTGATTGTGTGAGTAATGCAAGATAGAGAGAACATTCTTACTGGCTTTCTGAAAGACTGTAGGTATCTAGAGTTGACATGGCTAAAATTTTAGGACTATTGACCTGTTTAGTATGGAACAAGGGAAGAAGTATTGGAAGGGGAAGTGACATTACTGGTACTGAATATTTCCCAATGCCACTAAATTTCAGACATTTTTGAATGTCTGAGTTTTGAAAAGCAGTAATCTTCAAATATTCAAAGCTTGTGATTAAATTTAAAGCTTTTTTAAATAAGTGTTCCCTCCCTGCCGCCCCCATTCCTTCATGCTTGGGTGTGTAATGCTGGATTTGGTAGCAGTTTTGCATTTGGATGCTAGTGAATGGAGAACAAAACAGAACAAACAAAAAACCCCATACCTAATAGTATCTATGCTTCCTTGGGTTTTTGCTGATTCAGAGCCGTTTGGCTAATGTGCAAATTTACATATTTTTTTCTTTCAGCTCCTGAAACTCTGATGAGAGCCTTAGAGCTTTTGAATTATCTGGCTGCTTTAAATGATGATGGAGACTTGACTGAGTTGGGATCCATGATGGCTGAATTTCCACTGGATCCACAGCTGGCTAAAATGGTTATTGCAAGCTGTGATTACAACTGTTCTAATGAAGTCCTATCTATTACTGCCATGTTGTCAGGTAATAGCAGGAAAAGAGAAACTAAACAAATTGCAGGTCTTCAGTTTAAAGAAAATTTAATTCTCCAGCATCAGAAAAATAAAAGAAATACATTTTTAATAAAATTAGGATTTATTTTAAAAACTTTATATATGGGTTTAATTATTACGGATTTATGTAAAGACCTTGAAGCTAGTGAGTAGTAATGTTGAAAACTAGGGCATAAAATGAGCTAAGAATTTGCTCCTAACATCAGTTAAAAGTATATATATTTGAATTGTTGGGGGTGGAGGATCACAGTAGTGGAACAGAAATTTCCATTTAGGTTCATAGTCAGGTCCAGAAATGTCATCTTGGCCACTAATTTTTAAGGCAGTAAGATATGTTTTGTAATGTGCATGCTTCTGCACTTGGATAAATCACAGCCTTTTCAAAGGGGTTAGAGTATAATTTATATTAAATTGTAAGCTTGTACATGATACATTTTTCAGTCATTAAATGGCAAAACTGGAGAACAGTCAGTACTTTCAAAGGGAAGAAAGGAAGCTTGGAAGGAGTATATATCTTTATAAGAATTAACTGAGGTGTACAGTTGTACTCTGCTGCTGTTACATGAATAGCTCTGTGTCAGAGCAGAGCTGCTTGCTGAGAGAGCATAATGAGAGGAAAACGTTAGCAAGCAAACCTTGTATTTAATTTCCCCATTGTGTAGAAGTGACTTTGTTTTATAACTAGAGATCACCTAGGACAAGCAGCAGGTTTTAATCTGTTATGAAAATGGGGGTGTTCATACTCATAAGTACTCTTTTGTCTTTAGGATGTGGTAATTTACCAGGCTCTCCACAGTGCAGGTGTATTGCTGACATGCTTAACTTGGTTGGATAGAGAGGAAAAAAAGTTTTGATTAAGTGTAAAACCTGTTGCTTCAGTTTAGTCTTGCATTATATTTATATGAGAGTTTTTAAGAACAAGTTAAAATGTTTCTTTCAGAGTTATGATTGTTCAGACTCAGAGCAGATGGGCAGGGCAGAATCATAATATTTTTCTTTAATTAAATGATAGGCTTAATTGCGGAGGTGGTGGTAGGTTGGTGCCTGTCTTGTCTTCCCCCTTCTCCCTGCAGTATCTATTGTAGAACAAGTCAGTGTAGTATTTTTGTCTGTGGCCTTCAACTGATTTGCCGTACTCCTTTTCCAATTTACCTTGTCCCAGGCCATGATACCTTCTTTGTTTTAAACCACAAGTAACAAACGGAATGCTAAATAATTTTTGGGGAAAAAATTAAAAGTGGATTGAAGCTCATTAAACACAATTCTTAATAAAACCCCATAGTCCTGGTCTTTGTGAGGGCTGTTTCCCAAAGTAAGCACTTTAAACCAGCAGCATAATAGTATGTTTTGGTGGATTACGTGCACATAAAGGTAGTCAGGTTGTTGATAGCAATCCATGTACTTAGTTTGGACTGAATGGGAAACGAGGTGACAGAAAAGAGCAAAAATAGCATTAAATAAGTGAGCAGATTAAATTATTATACTGCATTTTATAAGAGCCATGGTGTCATGCTGTGGTATGGAAAGTACTATTAAGTTTCAAAACACTGAGTTAAAACAGTCATAGAATAATCTGGACTTTGCTTTTATTAGTATGAGTTAGAAATTAAAATACATTTGGTGTTATCTCTTTTTCAAATGCAGGACCCATTACACAGGGTGTTCTATTTCACACCTGCATTTCCATTTTTAATGCATTGGTCTTTATTGATTTGTTACTGTGATTCACTGTTACAGTGTGATTTTTTTTCTCAAGTTGCATCAGGTGTTCAGCTCACAGTATCTAGTGCTTTGGGGCTTTTATGCAAATTTAAGAATAAAGAAAACTACATAACACTGCACAAAAAGCCCTTATTTGGTAGGGATATGTCATATGCAGAGAAGTGTTCTTGTGGTTATACGGTTTCAGTTAATGAGAAAACTAATGTCCCAAGCAGCTGGGAAAAGATAAAGGATTTTTAGTATTTAATAATTAATGTTATTGAAATTCAACCTCTTAAAAATTACACCTACTTAAAACCAAACTGATTTATTTTTTGGTGTGGATATCTATAAAGTAAATCACAAAATGGGTAAGGTTGGAAGGAATCACAGTGGGTGACCTGGTGCAACCTCCCTGTTCCAGTGGATCTCTTATAACTACTTCCAAGATCTTTTGGATTGATATCTTTCAACATACTAGAATGTTGACAGACCATGAATTAAGTTGGCTGCAATACTCTTTATGGTCTTTGCTAGTTTGTGTCTGGAAAAGAAATAGTAAAACACTACTTCTGGATGGAAGTGAGATGAGTGAGATGTATGTAAGAGAATATAATGATAGAGAAAGCTCATCATGTTGCATTTTTTGATAAATATTTTTTATTTGAAGTAGTGACAAAGGACAGTTTAACCTTCCACCACTACCGCTACCATCACAGCCTTTAGACTTATTGATACCTTCATTCACATGTTTGCGTCCCAGTGCTGATAGCAATACCATGTGGGAAGAGACTTGACTGGTGTCTTCTGTCTAGTAACAGACTTGCAATAATCAAACCTCAAGTTAGTTTGGACTGTGCTAGTACGCTACAGTTTCAGAACTACTTACTTTGTCTATAGGGGCTTTCTGAAGAAGCAAATTTGTAATTAAAGTGTTTCATTCCATGGGGTACTAGCTCCTGGTAGAGCTATCAGCACTGGATTTGAACTAAGATCTGTTTAGCCTTCCACTCTGTGTAGGTAATCTTGATGGCCTTCAGACTAGAGACTTTGATGTGTACATATAATAATTCTATTAAAATAATCAGGTACTCTGTAGCTTTGAAACCCTCTTGTCTTACAGATGTGGTTAGGTGTTGATGTACCAAATCAAGGTAGTAAACAGTCCAAGATGCAGTTGGAGGCCATCCTGCCCTGCCCTATGCTCTGTGAACTGACCTAGCTAGGCCTTGTTCCTCTATCTGTGAATGCGTGACTCATCGATATGGGCGTTTGTGTTGGGCCCATACCAACCTTGTTTAGTCCCACAGTGTTTTGTTCGCCCCACGGAAGCAAAGAAAGCAGCAGATGAAGCCAAGATGAGGTTTGCCCACATAGATGGAGATCATTTGACGTTGCTGAATGTCTACCATGCTTTCAAGCAAAGTAAGTCTCTGTTTTAGTAAAATTTTTTGTTATGCTTTGTGCTCTCAACTTCTGTTTCTGAGTTCCAAGGACACTTGAAAGGCTTGAGGTTTGTTATTAAAGTGCTACTTTCTTTTGGGGGTCAAACAAAACCAGAAAACTACCCAGGCAATCTTGTAATAAACTGATGAGCATGCAGACAAACCAGGCTTTTAAATCAGTGCTCTGTAACCTTGGACGGAAGGAACTAAGTGTTCCTGTAATTAAGAAATACTGGAAGTTTTTCTAGCATTAATTATAAAAAAATTTTGCATAATTGTTTAGTGATTTTTTTTTTTTCAGGGAAGGCAGTGCAGGAAAAAAGCTGAATTTGGAGAAGTGTGTGTTCTTAGAACAAAACCGTTTTTAATCCTAACTTCTTAATGTAGTTAGGAATTCTGTAATTAGGCTTTGGAATAGATTGAGAGGCAAAGGGATGATGCATCAACAAAAAAAACGTAGAACTGTGTGATACATATGTTTCAATTATGTCATTTCTGTGGATGGAATTTAGAGAAAATGCATGATCCTCTGCAACATAGCTGAAGTGTATTTTAGCAGCTTAGAAGATGATAACATAAGAATGAACAGGTGAAGCTAGGAGTTCTCTTAAAATGAGAAAGTGACCCACTTCTTTTAACACTGACTTGGTGGCAAATAAAAAGATTGCTATGAACTGCCAGCTGTGTAAACTTAGGTGCTCCAGTTATACTTTCCTGATAGCAAACAAAAAAAAAAGCAGTCCTTTTATTCAGAAAAAAGAAATGGCAGCTTAATGCCCCTTTCTCTTACAGGTTTGATTTAGAAATTTTGTATTGAAACCTTCTAACACTGTCAGTATGTGACAATCCAAACTAAGTGTAGAAGTATAAATACATTCAGTTTACAATACTGACAGTAGCTGAGAAACTTTTATTACGCACCTGTAAATTGAAGATGTGTTGGTTGTTTTGTTCTTGTTAGGTTTTTCGTTAATAGGATCCAGAATATCTGGCAGACAATTTGTGCATATTTCTGAAAACCATTGCTTGAATACTCAGGTTACTGAGGGATGGAATTATTTTAGGAATCATCTTGTGACTTGACTTCTGGGATCAGAAGACAAAATGCTACTCCTGTTTGTATCTAGAACAGTATATAGCATCTATGGGTTATCTACAATGCATAGTTCTCAGAAAGTAGTATGCTATGGTACTGTACAGTAGAATCATAACTGTACAACAGCTTCGTTCATACTTCATTTAAAATACTTTCTTTAAGGTAAAGTGCAAGAAAGAACTTGGACTTGCCCCAACCTCCATAACCTTCATTCTTTTCAGTGCAAATTAAGAGTCTCTTCTTCCCGGGAGTTACCTTAAGTTTTAATTCTTAAAGGCTACTTTTGTTGGATTATTAAACTGACAAAGAGTAGAAGAGCATTACTTTAAAAGTCATAGAATTGCTAGGGAGAACTGGGTTTCTTGATGTGAAACATGCAGGTATTAATACTGACAGAATGGCTGAAGCTTGCTGTTTCATCAGATTTCTCGGCTACCAGCCGTAGAAACAGTTAGAGTACAGAGTTCTGTTACAGTGGCTGTATTTTACCAGTCACATTTACTTAAACTACAGTGAGGTGTGTCACACTTAAAACACACTGTTTGTATAGCTCTTAGCTGTTACTTGAGTGCTTAATTTAGGTAGGGTTTCTCAAATACATCGTAGTTAGTTACAGTTGTCTTGTATATTCATTGTATGCTGCAGCTAAGGGCCATGCAGTGTTCCTGACATCACGTTATGTTTTACACTTCAGGTTTAGAAGATGGCTTTTCTAGTTGCAGGATGGGATTTTTGAAGTGTCCAAAATTTAGTTGTGTGGTATCTCAGTAAAACAGCAGTGATTGTGTTTCTGTTCCATTGGTGAGGGGGAAAAACCCTGCTTTTCATCTGTCCTGACCACGTGCTTCCTGAATAGAAAAGTTTTGGCAAGTTACCTAGTGCAAGAAATCGACTGAATAAACCAAGAGCTGTTACCATTTATAAAAGCTTACGGATATGTTTTTCTGGATCACCTGATGAATTGGTTAGTCACTATTTTATTTACTTGTTCTAATTTTATTCATATTTTCTAATGTTGCAGATCATGAGTCGGTTCAGTGGTGTTATGACAACTTCATTAACTACAGGTCCCTGATGTCTGCAGACAATGTACGCCAGCAGCTGTCACGAATCATGGATAGATTTAATTTGCCTCGCAGAAGCACAGATTTTACCAGCCGAGACTATTACATCAACATAAGAAAGGCATTAGTTACTGGGTATTTCATGCAGGTATGTGTGTATTCTCATAGGGAAATTAGTTCAGTGTTTATGTGGCTCATAATGTTGGTATCATTGTTATAGTTTACTAAAGTTTAATAAATGTTACTTAAATTACATGTGACTAACTATATTGCCATGTAGTCTTTGTCAGGTTGCTAGGTGATGACTCAAGTAGTACATTCTTAAGTCAAATGGAAAAAAAAATTGTAGGCAGTCTTACCAGTGTATCAAAATCTCCATTCTGGCATGACCATTCATGAAATAAGTACATAAAACATTTTAAAGTAACTGCAGAATATGTAGTTCTAAAGTTATTTGTAATCTGATACCAAAAGGAGAAGTATAGTGGTATATAAATATGAAAAAGATGTGATTTTTACAGGAAGAGAGTATTTTCTTTTGTATATTTTCCCATATTTGTTTCACTTTTCAATTATATGAGTCAGATACTGGAGTACTGGAGCACTTCCGTAATGTCAAGATGTAATCTCTATTTGAAATGCATTTGCCACTTGAGCCAGGATGGTATGGAAGCCCGTCTCCACTGCTGCCACCTGCATGCTTCGCTTTTCAGGTTAAGCATGCCCCAAGCTAGAATGCAGGCTGCTTGGGTTTTTGTTTGTTATCTTTTTGTTTGGTTAGAGTTTGTTTTTTGGATTTTTTTTTTCCCATGGTCTTATCCTGCTATGTTTTTTTTCTCTTCAACACTCATCCTTAGGACTGCTGGAGTCTCTTTGCTGGCTCTTGCAAATACAAACGCTGAATCTTTATCCCCGATGACTCTGGACTGTTGTGATAATGCTTTTCATAGCAAGAAAGCATTTGACATGTCTCTGCAACATCTCTGCTAGAGCCTCACTTCTGGAGAGCACAATCTTGTTATCTTTGAGGCTGACCAGTGCCCTTGGCATTTCCTAATTTTTGCCTTGGGATGCGCTCTTGTGGTGTTAAAGCACAAACGCTTGGCAGTTGGTCCATGCTGTGCAGATGATGGCATGGGCCTGACAGGCAGGGCACTTACACACCTGAACTGGAGCACAGGCCTGGGCACCCTGTTCTTAAACTACTCCTGCCAAGAGCTGTCTCCAGGGCTCAGCCAACCAGTCTGCAGCAGAAACGTGTTCCTGGGTTTTCAGAATACAGAAATATCAATGTCAGCAACTGCATTTCAGTGTAATGCAAATGGGAAGTTAAGGCTGTTGGCCGCTTGTAAATAATTAAATGGTTCTAAATCCTTACTTGTGGTAACCTTTCAGACAAGTAGGCTAGGTAACTGTGTTCACTCCTTGAATTTGGGACATGGTTTTTGCATATTTCTTGGCAAATTCTTCAGAACACATTCCCACCTACACCTTTAATTCTGTAAATGTTTTGAAAGACAAAGAACAGTTTTGCCCAGTATTCCATTTTGTGCCCTAGGCAGTACTGAGTGCCACAGCTGCACTTTTGTTTGTCAATTTTGCTTTTTGAAGGCTTACCCCTTGCCTTCTTTCACTTAATTGGACATGTAGGGAGGCCACAAACTTCCGAGTTGGTGTGCTCTCCGTTTGTTTTATGTTACTCAGAGTGAAACTCTTCCTCTAATTGGTGTTTTCCTATTCCCTAAACACCTATTCCATGCATGGGGAGCTGCACCAGTGTTGGTGCAAGTAGATTTTTTGTCTCTCTGTCTTGGGAGTTAAGGATCTCACTTAGTATTTTTGCTGTGAATAGAATAGTAAGTAGGCTCATGCAGATGAAAATTAAAGCCTATCCGGAAGTGTCCTTGGGCTTCCATGGTCAGTAGGTTGTTTGCCTTACCAAAACACCTAATTGAATTTTTGGCATGTATGAAGAAATAGCTATAGCAGATCTGTTGTAACTATTTGGAGTGGAAGCCATTTCAGCCGTTACTCTTCAGCTTCAAAGTATCTATTTTAGTTTGAGTGTCTGTCTCTCTGTGATAGTGTGGTACCTATTTGACCTTGACTCTGAACCTTCTAGGATGAGTTCTTCCTTGCTTTAAGAAACCTTCAGTAGAAACCTTTTAAATACTCAGATGTTATTTACCAGCAGCTGAAATACTTACAATTGTGCTGTGTATACACATTGCACCCTCTCCAAGCTAATATTCAGGCTAAAGTATTTGGAGACTCTTGTTCAGAAAACCTTATTAGTGGAATGCATACATCCTCCTTTGTCCTTTTAGTACAGAACGTGTGTGGAATTCCAGGTATGGGCACTTACAGAATGTGTGTGTGTACTGTAGATAGCTTCAGCTTGTAAAGCACTGAGGTCCATGGACAACACATGGCAGAAGTTAAAAAGGCAGTGTGAAGTAGAAGAAGCAATAGGAGCCATTGTCTTGAAATACTTCTCATTTGCTGCATTGTTTATACTTCGGTAATTGCCCACTGTCCTAAAACCAGTCATAAAATTTAACTGTAGAATTTTCTGTACTAATCAAGACCTGTGGTTTAGATCAGACAGTATAGGCTTGTACTGGCTATTGTAACAGTACTGGTTATGTAATCAGTACGAGGTACTGTATGTTTACCTGACTTCATTTGTATGTCAGAGACAGATAAATGTGGAATTTCTGCTGCTGATGAATCATCTCTTTACCTTTCATATTTATATGCAAATTTGAATTCTAGTATATCTGCCATAGAGAAGCAAAGTAAAATAATTTAGAATAGTAGAATAATTTAGAACTGTCAAGAGTTCTGTGTATAGTAAAACTTCTAGAAAGATAGATATTGACAAGAAGTTAAATGTCTTACAAAATTTTTGTGCTGTCTCAGATTTCTTCTTGTTCTTATAAGGCAAAACTTCATCAGAATATGAAAGGATATGTAAAATACAGCAAGGGTGATCTTTGCAAAAAGAGAAGTACTGATTTCTCAATTATTTTGTTCTGAACATAGCCTGTCAAGTAGTTGGCATATTGTACAACAATATATTTGTAATTTGGTAATTAAGTTCCAAACCTAGGTATAAATTATTTCTCCTAGTTCTGTTAAGTAACTAAGCATACTTCATAGAAAAATCTAAATAGAATAAATACTGTAGCTTAGTGTTAGCTGGGGATTGAAGTAAGTCATGAAAATAGGTAACCCCTTAATGGAGGTTTATCCCTAATATCCATTAAAAACTAAGTTTAGAATCTTTTCAAGTGTTAATAGTAGCTGAAGTAACTGTGGTTAAGACTAAGCAAAATATAGTTACACTACAGAAAGTAAGCAAAGGAAATTAATTGGAGAAGGCAAGCAAATGACAGAATATCTTAAGCATGGGTCATCTTCCTCTTTAGTGATTTTGGTTTTTATCAGTTGTCAAAAGCAACCTAGGTTTTTATCATTGTATTCTAAATCTAGTAGAAGACAGAACAAGAACTGATAGTTGAAAATTTAAATCAGAATTCAAAGGTAGAAGCAAGTCCTTTGTTTTCAAAATGGATCGGATTAGAAGGAACCACAGTTGGATTATCTGGTCTAACCTCCCTGTTCAAACAGTGTCATCCAAGAGAACATGGCACAGAATTGTGTTCAGACAGTTCTGGAATATCTCCAGTGAGGGAAACAGCAAACTCTCTGGACAGTCTCTTCCAGTGCTCTGTCACTGCACAGTAAAGAAGTTCTTCCTCATATTCAAGTGGAACTTCAATCCGTTTCTGTCTGTTTCTTCTTGTCTTATGGCTTGGCACCACAGAAATGAGCCTGGCTCCTTCCTCCTGCTACGCTCCCTTCAGGTGCTGATGGGCACTGATGAGGTACCTCGTCCTGAGGCTGAACAGGCCTAGCTCCCTCAGCCTTTTCTCATAACAGAGATGCTCCAGTCCTTTGATCATCTTCATAGCCCTTCTGTGGACCTGCTCCAGGAGCTCCGTGTCTCCCTTGTATTGAGGAACCCAGATCTGAAGAATCCAGATGGACCTCATTAGGGCTAAGGACAGGGCCAGGATCACCTCCCTCATCCTGCAGGCAATGCTCTTCCTAATGCACCCCAGGGTACCATTGGCCCTCTTGGCTAGAAAGTTATACAATTCAAGCTTAGAATCTTCTTGGGAGATGTGACTTAGTCAAACACATGGTCTCTACAGAGGAAGGTTAAATGACCAATACTGTACAGGAAGTTAGATGTCAGATGATTTGCATTCTGATTAAAATCTCATTCCTGATGCTACTCAGTCTTTGGTGCTTATTTCTTGTACGGAATTATGTATATTTGGAAGTCTTTACGTAATCAGGCTCCCACAGTAATAGAATGGTAATAAAAAAAACCTGTGACACAAAGATGGTCACTGGTGCATTTAATAGTATTCATTTTGCTCTTTAAGAATGCAAAAGAGTGATGTAGAACTTTTTAATAGATTCAGAAGAACTCTTGCATGTGCTGCAAGCAGAAATTTTGGAAATCCAGGCAACTGCCAGGGTTCTTTAAGTGCATGGTACCATTCTTTTGTCAGAAAGAACAAGGACCAGTCATTTCTTTAAACTGCCTGTCAAGACTAGCTTGCCACAATGTATAGCCTTAAATCTAAAAGGGCTGGATCTTGTGACACCGTTCCTGCTTTTGGAAGTGCATTTGGATTTAGTGTTAATGTTTGATTGAAGACTCCTGACTTTGCCCTCTAGGTTCAGTAATATGATTGCTAATAAATAATCACAAGTATACTTAAAATTTCAGAGAAGGGTATGTAATTCTTAATGAAAATTGTGATGAGAACTTGAAGTTAAATATTTCTGCTGGTGGTATGTGTCACTGCTTCCATTTGGGTTTGTCATGTTCATTAAAATATTATAAATGTCTCTAAGTCATCAGCCGTGTGGGCTTTCTGGGGTAGCAGAGATACATGGGCTGGCTTGGCACTTGCCCATTCTTTTAGTCATGTTCAGATAGCCTGCTTCTCAGGTTCAGGTATGTTCTGTGGTATCTTGCTTGCTGCTGCTACTCATCAAAAAAATGAACACACTTCCTAGACATACTTCATATGGTTCTATGGTTTTTGTGGAAGGTCATGCTCTCTGTACTCTGAAAGATATCACAGAATGGTTGGGGTGAAAGGGCCCTCTGGAGGACACCTGGTCCAGCCCCTGTATTTACAGGCGCTGGTATTGCTTGCAAGCCAGGGTTTCAGAGGAGTGATACAAGCTGCCTCTCCCATTTGTGCTTGTTTTCTTCCTTATGTCAACCTTACCTGCTTGGGCCCATTCTAAATTCTTTCAGCTCAGTGACCTGGCAGGCCACTTGCAGAGTGGAAGCAAGAATGGGCTTAGCCAGCTGTGCTGGAATAGTGCAGGCCAGGAATAAGCAGGAGAATGTAGCAGCTGGCAGATCACTGTGGCTTGCTCTGGAGCCATAGCTTCACTGTGTATTTCCCCCCAGAGATGCCATCACCGACCCAGAAACACTTTACCAAGGTGATTGCCAATAAGCATGCTCTCTAGAAATATCTAAAGAGGACAAATACTGCAGCTCACCGTTACCTCAGGATTGAAGCCAGTCACAGTAGTGTGTAACCACCTAAAGGTGGCTTTGTCCCTCATATCAGTGGCTTAAGGAAATATTTTCTTTATAATTGGGGTTATTCCAATTCTTGTCCTTCCCTGGAAATTAAGAGCTAACTGTATGTTTCTGTAGCATTTATTTTTCTTTGAGTATGCTTCAGAATTATACAAAGTCAGTAAGAAACAGAATTGTACCATTATAAATTACATGGAAAGGGAAGTTGTATTTGAAAAAGGTAGAGTATGAGACTTTACTGTTATAATACATATGACTGAGACTGAGGTACTAAAGGTAAGTTGTATTGAGTTTACCATCACACTTTTCTAGAATGAAACATAAATAATGCATTGTTCTGTCCTTTTCTAGGGAGAACTAGAATGGGTAAAACAGATACTTTTGTATGCATATGTACTTCTGATCTGAAAAAATGAAATTGATTTTTAAACAAAAGTTTCTTTGAAAAAAAAAATCATAATCCCACAGCAAGGAGTGCTGTGTTTGTGCTAGGCCTGTGACAGATGAATCTAGTCTAGTCTGGTTTGCACCTATACTGCTATTTAATACTACAGATGTTGTACTGAGTTGAATAAAATTAGGCTTAAATCATTACAGACAGTGTGCTGTTAATCTCCTTTTGAAGGAACCTCTGCCGGTTTCCCAGATTTGAAATAAATTTTTATCTCTCAAGTCTTGTGTGACAGAATTTGCAAACTGTTGAAACATTTTCTTATACTCCTAAAACATATTCTGGTATTACAGTAAATGTTTTAAAGAGAAGCACACTCTGAAGTAATTTCTTAGTAAAGAGATATTCTGGCTTAAAACTTGCAGTAGCTACTGCTTTAGAAGTCGGTAAACCCTAGGATTTTAGTCTTAATAGGTGGAATTTGCTCTTGACTAGGCAGAAAAAAAAGATGAAATATACATAGGAGTTCAAGAATACAGTCTACTAAAGGAAAACAGCTAACGATCTTACTAAAAATGTCTTTTTGATGTCTTTCAGCCGTTGCCCAATCTATTTAATCTTTTTACTCTATGTGGGTATATATATATAAAATGAGATGAGGTTATTTTCAATTACTGGTATCAGAGGGTTAATTTTAGTTACTTGTTCTGTAAGATTAGCTGTTTGTACAGTGGATATCATTCTAAGGATAACTGTCTGCTTTACCAAATCTTAATGAGCTAGATATCAGAGCATCTTGGCATGGCAGGCATTCTCTTTCATGGAGCAAGAAACTGAGTCAGAGGGAGGTTAATTGATTTTCACCAAGGTCACAGCACGAGTGTGTTGCTGAACCTACATTTTCCAGCTCTGAAGCTCATGCTGTAGTGAGACCTCTCTTATAAAAGGGTAACATTGTGGCTTACTGGTCCCACAGTGGCTACTGCAAATGAAATGCTTGAAGTATACCACATGTGTAGTATACCACATTTGACTTTGTGTCTTGTTGCAAACCTGTCCAGTATATATTTCTTCCAGTACTTTGTGTTTGCATTCCTGCTGTTCTAATAATGATTATTCTCTTTGAGTGATAATTATTTTTGTATGATCCTTGAATTGTGTATTAAAATATACACATACCATGGTAGTTAGCAAAAACATCTAGCATCTTGATTGTGTCAACAAAAAATCATGAATACTTGAAGTGGTCAAGTAATGTGCCAGATTTAGATGAGGTTGGAAAGTTGGGTTAATATGCTTTGTGTAGAACACTTAACAATCAGCTTGAAATTGCTTCATTTAAATTGCCTGTGTTAATGACAAAAAGTCTTTTTGTTTAGGTGGCACATTTGGAGCGAACAGGGCATTACTTAACAGTGAAAGATAACCAGGTGGTGCAGTTGCATCCCTCCACTGTTCTTGATCACAAACCAGAATGGGTGCTGTATAATGAGTTTGTCCTTACAACGAAGAATTACATCCGGACATGTACAGACATCAAGCCAGAATGGTAAGCCAAAGTCTTTCTACAGTCGGGATCTACTGTAGATTTCTTGGGGTGTTTTTACCTTTTTCAAAGTTGAGGTAATTATTTTCGCTTTTCTTGAAGCTAGTTTTACAAACATGGTTTGAGAAATGGCAATGGTATGACTTGAGATCTTGTAGATGACTGAAGGTTTTCTTTTGGGTCCTTGTGCCTGTTTGTGGGTTTTGTGTTTAGACCTCTGATGCCTGGGCTCTGTGTGCAGTGCACAGCTTGACTTAGAACCAGTTACTTCAGTAATCCTGGAGCTGCTTGGAGTTGTGAGGTTTGGAGGCATGTCCTAGTACCCACTTGCATACCTGAGCTAGGAGATACAGGTACCTCAGTATCAGCGCTTCTGTTCTCAAGATCTAGGACTTCCTCTGTCTGATTTTTTTAGAAGGCTCTGAACAGCATTCCATGCTTTCTTAAAATTATAAGGAAAGAGGTGATAATAGTGCTGCAGCTTGCTATGTCATATTTATTCATCAACTAAATCTATCAAGGAAATCAGAAGCCTGAATCTCTGCAGAAGCTGAGATCTGAAGCTTCTTGCCTGTCTTTAAGGTTGTAATATAACCACCAGGTTGTAGTAAGAGTTTAAAGATTCATAAGCTGGCAAACACAACATATACATCTATATTGTGTGTAGTATCTTAATGGAAAATGTGTTTGAATCCCTGCTTATTAATCTTGTTTCAACAAACACTGTCTAACCTAAAGCAAGATCCTATGGCCTTGGTTGTATTTTTAAGTTTAAAAACAGCTAAGGCTGAGCTGTATTGTTAACACAAGTGGGTGTTTGCATAGACTTCTGTTCCTGATGGACTCTGACATTAAGTGGAGGCTCTGGCTGTGTGGGTTACCATGGCAGGTCCTGAAGCAGCAGCAAGAGTCTGTAAGGGGCACATAGCCAGACAGGAGTGTCTTGTGAGACTCGTGTGTGTGCTTTTTGCTTTGGACTTGAATACTTGCTCAGGATGGCACTGCCATTTTAAATGTGTGTGCATGTGTGTAAATTTCAGTTAGTCTTAGAATTGCAGAATGAGCTGAAAATAATGGATAACCTTTGTTTACTTCAGTTGTAGAATTTCTGTAAGATGCGTCTTAAAAGTTTGAGTGTCAGTAACAAGCTTTTCCTTTTTTGACAGGCTGGTGAAAATTGCCCCTCAATATTATGACATGAGCAATTTTCCACAGTGTGAAGCAAAGAGACAGTTGGATCGCATCATTGCCAAACTTCAGTCCAAGGAATACTCGCAGTACTGAATTTATGCTTTGAACTGAAGTTATTCAGAGGATGGCTTTAAGAAATGAAAGGATTCAAAGTTCAAGTTGTGTTCTTCACTTTGGTTCAATAATGGCCTTTATTTGAAAGCTTTTAAATTTTTCTTTACAGTAAATATTCCATTCTGATTTCATAAATTAAACATTTATGCCTCCCTTTTGTGTTGACACTAGCTCATACTGGAAAAGCTAATCAATGTTTTGCAGTTTATTGAAAAGTAGTTCTATATATAACAATGTTATAAGCATTTCTTTAGAAATGGTTGAAAATGCTTCTAAAAATGTGATTATCGACCATGGTATGCATGATCGTTGTAATTGTTGACATTCCTTTTAGAAGTTGTGAAATGTTACAACTTGTGCTTCTGTAGACACAATCTTCGGCTTCAGTACAAGGGTACTGACTTCAATAAAGTCTATTTATACTAATTTTGTGCCACAGTATGTCAGTATTTCTGTTGTTTTGATTGAAATATAAGAAGCCCATTTAGTCTCCCATTAAACTGCTGTCTGACATGGCAGTAGTTTAATATGTTAATATTGAAAGTACAGATGTGTAAGCAACACGATGATATATGATGCATACAATGTTGATCTCTTGCAACTTGTTAAAATTATTTAGAAAAACTCAAAATGCATGCAGATGTGTTAAGAGAATGCTTTCTTCCGACATTACCCTAAAGATTTCTCAGACAGAACTGTAGTAACGTGTCCTGTAAAGTGAAGTATGTGTGGCCAGGTAGAAATTGCCCTGCTGGGTCATGTTCAGGTACTTTTTAGGATCAACACAAACAATAGCATAAGTGACACTGTAGATCAAATCACAATGCACCACTGTAATTTTGTAGTGATTTTTAGTGAAATATGATTTGACAGCATAATCCCAAGAGGAATTTATCATAAAATTTGATCACAGAGCTGGAGTACCTCTCTTAGGAGGACAGGCTGAGAAAGTTGTTATTGTTCAGCCTGGAGAAAAGAAAGAGGAGATCTTGTTGTGGCCTTAAAATACCTCCAGAGGTTTTAGAAAGAATGAGTCAGGATTTTTACCAGGGCCTGTGGTACCAGTGACAGGACAAGGGGCAGTGGTTTTCCTTTGCTGGAGGGTAGATTGAGATTGGACATAGGGAAGAAATTTGTCACTGTGAAAGTGGTGAGGCATTGCAACAGATTGTCCAGGGAAGTTGTGGGTGCCCAATCCCCTAGAGTGTTCTGGGTCAAGTGGGATGGGGCTTTGAGCTGCCTCGTCTAGTGCAAGGTGTCCTTGTGCACGGCAGGAGGGTTAGAACTAGATGATCTTCAAGGTCTGGTTGAACTCAAGCCATTCTGTAATTTAAAGTGTTTGATCAGATTTCTGTTTTTCCCTCCCCCTGGAATACTTTGGTCCTTCTGGCAAAGAGCAGCTGGATCAGCTCTTGCTGAAACTGGTACCCTTAGGGGGAAGAGAGCTGTGCTGCTGCCATGCTGTAAGGCTGAAGCAAAAATAGGTTATGTTTGCAGAGCTGGTAGCTAACCTCAGATTAATTTTAAGCACTGATGTTTGGGATATCCTATCCTCTTTAAATCATAGCAGTGGGCTATAAAATTACTTGGAATAATTTGAGGGTTTTCTTCCAGTTCCAACTTTATTTTAAATTGCTGTTTATATGATGGGGAGTAGAAAAGTTTTGAAAACTTTGTTAGCAACTAAAATAGTATTAGTGAAGATAAAAATGTCAGAAGATGAAAATTTGAGTGGATTTATAACATACAGTGGGACTTGGGAGTCTGTCTCAGGTTTGCTGAGTGAAGAGGGAGCATGAGATCACTCTGGACTTTGCTACCCTACCAAACCATTTTCAGTAGGAAGGAAAGAAAGAGCTTCACTCTGCATAAAATGTCAAACTGGATTGTTTTTTCTAACTGCAGTTAGAAGAAGTTTTATTTCAAACAGGGATTCTCAACTTAAGCAACTAGATTTCTAACTAGTATTCCTGAACATGCAAATGTTTTGGTTTTGCAAATTGCTACTCTAGGATGACTCAGGCTGGATATGTGGGCTTTCCTGATGACTTGCTTATCCTCTATGTGGCGAGCAGAGGGGGCTGCTTTGTGCAATGCTGAAAACCAGCTGCTCCCCAGGTAAGAATTGCTCTAGTGTTTGTGTGCAGCCTTCAGCTGAATCGTGTAGAACCACCTTCTGCATGACTTTGCCTAGGTCTGGCAATGGCCACAGACAGTTCTCTGCATGAAACGCCTCAGGGACCCCAGAACCAGCTGGCATCAGCTGCTGTAGCTTGGGTCCTCAGGGATGGGGGAGCAAGCAGATGGTTATGGTGTGGAACTTGACACAGGAAAGACTGTGGCTTTTTCTTGGTGGTTTTCTTTTTCCTCGAGTTGTTATTTCCACAAGTTCAGCTTGGGCTGTGACAACTGACCTGGGCTCTTTCACTCTGGTCTGCCTTTGCTACCAGCAGTGCAAATACTGCTGGCCAAACTCATGTCCTCTGACAGCTGTGCAACCCTGCCACCTTCCAATTAAGCTGGTGACACCTGGGCTTAATTGGAAGGCTGGTGTCCCAGCTGTCACTGGGGACAGAGCAGGCCAGGTGCCTCCACCTCTCCTGTGGGCAACGGGAAACAGCTTTCCTGCTGGGATGCTGATGGAATCTGGGGCATGGTTCTTCAGGAAGACATGGAAGCCTTGACACCTGGGGAACCTATTGCATTTGATACTTGCATGACACTTGTGTATTCCTGAAAAACACCCCCTTTTATTGAAGAATTGACAAAAAGCACTTGCAATACTCAAGTTTAGGACTAAAGCATTTTCTTATAGGGGACTATGTGTGCTGTGTTTGGAGTTATTCCTTTGCTAAGAATTGAGAAGTGGAGAATGGCCCCTGGGTTGGAGTGGCTTTGCGCAGTCTGTTCTCTGCCCAGTACTGATCTCAGCTGAGGCCATTTGAGGGTTCAGGGCAGAAACACAGACTCACTTAAATCACTGTGGATATCTTAGAGTTACTGTAAATCTCACTTTTTATGTAATTTTAGAGCCATATAGCAGTGGGAGGGGAGCCAGGTGTCTAAGGAGTCACTGTCTATCTCTGAAGGAGTAATGACAGGGACAGCAGGGCTTCTTGAAGCAAGATGTTTGCTGACGCCCACAGGGAAACTACCAGGAGCTACTTCCTTAGCTACTGCTGTCTCAGGCATACAGCAGATGCGTGCAGAGAGGCTTCGGTTTGAGAGTAGGTCTGGGTTTTTGTAAGTTCAGTGTTGAAAGGTAAAACCTTGTTCCCTTTTTTCATTTTTCATGGGAAAAATGTCAAAAAAGGTTGCCCAGAGAAACAAAGGGAGACCAAGAAGGAGGTATAGGAATTAGACTGCTTTATCTATGAGCATAGGGAGGTTGCCGCCTCTTTCTTAAACATGTTAAAAATACTCAGAGCTCTGTCCATCATCAGAGCTCTGGCTGCTTATATGCTCATGCAGAATGCAGTAAATAAAGGGAAAAGTCGGTAATTAAGAGTTTGCTGGTGTCAAATAGAAATGCAGCTTCTCTTTTGTTCCATGAAAAGCCACAACTGAGTACAAAATACTGGGACTCTTTCTGCTGGTCTGTGGAGCAAGGAGGTGTCCCCAGCAGCTGCAGCATTTGCTGTTCTGCTGCGTTCCCTGCCTTACTGATGCCACTTCAGAGTGTTCAGACTGCTAGCCAAGGGTGTACATGTGTTTTGGAGTGGAGAGGAACTTCTTAGAATTAACTGGTCTGCTTTGGAACAATCTGAAAGGAAAAGTGATGTGTTGTTTACTTAGAGTGGTCTTTTTATCAGAGGCATTTTGATGTTTTTTGGAAATACTTGGTTTGTATATAATAAACTGTTAATAGTGTGGGACATTTGAAAATACAGAATATGGATTAGATGACAGGAAAACAGTTGTAAGTGAAAGGAGTATATTTTTTGAAAAGAGGAAGTCTTCCGTCTTAATTGTACTGCTGTGTAATACCTCAGAGCAGTAAAGGGCTAGTATCAGTGTGAGGTAGTACCTGTATTTGGGTTTGTTAGACACAGAGGTAGTTACTAATGGCTAAGTGCACATGGTTAGGTACATATCTTCATTATGGAGATACAAAGAAGTGACCAGTTAATACTGTGTTTAGATTAGGCCTTAGAATTTTTGTCAGGAAATAGAATAAATGGTGACTCCATGCTTTGCCATGTTCTGATGCCATAAAAGCCTCTGAACTCTTGCTTTTGGGAGATCTGTATGTACTGCAGTGCTAAGGACAGATGCTGATGTTCCTTTGGAGTTTATGGGAATGTCTTCATTCTTGGTACCCATGCCAGTTCATGGAGGGTAGAGAGCAACTGGCGTGGGTCAGCCTGGGTTGGTGTGTTGCGTATCACTTGGGTCAGTTTTATCTGATCACCACCTCCCTTTCTGAATCAGGGCTTGTGACACAGCAATGGTTGTGACGTTTAACTTGCAGCCTGCAGTGTTACACGGTGCATGCTGGAAACTGCTCCTTATTTGCCATAAGAAATGCAGCTTAAAGCAGAAATGCTGACATTAGCTTTCACTATTGTTGTGGTTTCATTTGAAAAAATACTGTAGCAGAAGTCAAAAGGCAAAGAGTTTTCCTTCCATCCAGTCCAGCTACAATTATTAATTTGTAATCAGATTGCTGTTAATTTCTGATAATATATAGCAATAAAAAGCCATAGCACACCATGACAGTAGAAAGCAAAAAGTTACATTCTGAAGTACACAAATTCATTCATACTGTAGTTCATGAAGATTAGACATTTATCTTGGTTTTAGAACAGCTAAGGGTTTTAATAATAAATGTTTTACTATTAGAAGTACAGTCTTACTCTGGTAGTTTGTTGATCTTTCAGAATTACTTAACTCACTCTGGTAGTTTAGTGACCTAAATTTGTTTAACATCATGACTGTGTATGTGACATTAGATTTTATGTGAAGCAGAGGGAAAAACTACTTACTTGGCCAGCCTAGTTCACTTGTCTACTAGTACCTCTGATACTGGTAGCTTTGTTTTGGGGTATGTATGCTTCTTGGAACTGTTCCTAGAATTGGGCATTGGTTCCCAGTAATACAAATGTCCTATATTTTTAAGCTTCAAACAGGCAGCTTCAAAACCAGAATGAAACCATTATGAGAGCATTTGCCCCACTCTTCACTTTTCCTTTCACAAATTACAAACTTGGGCTATGTCTTAACTGGCAGTGATGTGTTTGAGAGATGCGTTTGACATGAGCGGTTGGCATCAAGGCGATCCAAGCTTCCACTCTCAAGGGATTAAACTAAATATGCAGCAGTAAAATAACATTCCTGTAGAAGCGATAACAAGACTAGTTCTGCTGATTGTAGGTGTTTGATCTTGCAGTTTCAACTTGAATATAGTGGTTTCTCAGGAACACTGAATGTATGTCGGACAGATGATAAAATAATTTTCATTTGTGTACATCTCAGCTCTGAGTGGTTCTTCCAGCTGTGAAAGCTATGCAGTAGTTTTGTTGTATAGAAAAATAAAACATAGCACAAATTAATGCTGATAATAAATATTTCTTGTGGCTTTAAACATGTGTTATTTTGGGTTGGTCTTATTCCTTTAGCTAAAGTAGGCCTCTTGCCTTCCATTTGAATTCAGTGTTTATTTTGTGAGCCTATTCCATTAATGTTCCCAGTCTCATTGCTTCCAGCAGCATAAACAATAAGCATGCAGAGTATCAGCTCTTACTGGGCTCCATTGAGTGGAGGGCTACTGGTGGATGTATTTCCTGAATGTTTTGTCTATTTAAATATTCAGCTGTGCAGTGAAACCACTTCTACTTGTATTAGTAACCAGTTTTAACCTCAAAAATATCAACCTTTTCAGCTTTATGAAGATGCTAGTGTTTGCTATCAAAATTTGTGTACTACTTTAAAGATTCACAGACTTAGTTTGACCTTTCAAACCTTAGAATGGTATCTTTGAGGTTGTTTCATTTTGCATGTTGAATAACAAGCAACTGATAAGCCTTTACTGTGACTGGGATAGTATAATTCTTTTAAAGAAATTAATGCACTTTGAACCTTTCCTGAAAGGCTTACAATTTGTACAGAAAGGCTTACAATTTGTAAGCAGCAGCAGGAGGTTTGAAGCAGTGTGAGTCATGACATGTTTCCCTAAGCTGCTGTCCAAGAAGGCATTGACAGCTTTGTTCCAGTGTGTCACTGGTTATACAGTATAATGGAAGTAAACTCAAATTACTGCTCCTTCTACATACTTAAAACAAATAATTTGATTAAGAGCAGAAATCAAATACAAGAATTGGCAAGAATTTAAAATTCCAGTCTTGATGTTCACAATATGTACCCTGTTTGTTGAAAACTGACATTTAATATTCTGTAAATTTATGGACAATGAACTGTTTCTCCTTGTAAGCAAGCCAGTGTTTAAGTGTTTTTGCTCGCAAGCTCGTTGCTAGACTTGCTGCTGTGTAAATCCAAACACTGTTGAAATGTCTGTTCTCTACATTCTCAAGCATTGTCAAATACAAGGTTGAACAGTAATGTGGTGATTTTGACTCTTCTGCAGCCTATAGAAGTCCTGCTTGTTTTTGGAGAGTTATTGAAGGAAAAGTGAATAGGAAAATCTCACTTTGAGATATCATTCATAATCACATTTGTGCTTCACAAAATAATTCCCTCTAATGGATAATATTTTTGCAAGTGAAGTTTAAGGATCCAAATGTTAGTAGTCTAATGGCTTGAAATGAGACTAATGTTTAGATCTCTCATAAGGTACAGTGAGGTCTCAGAAATTAATTTGCTTTTATTTTTAGCAAACTAATTTGATCCTAAAAACAACTCTATAAATGCTGGGCTTTCTAGACTCAGAGTAGAACTTCCTAAATGAGGAACTGTAGAACAAAGTCAACAGCAAATCTTTGTTCTTACTACTTAAAAAACTTAAACATTAAAGAACCTGCTTTAAGAAAAACAGTTTATTCTTTCCCTTGATTTTGGCCAATATGTAAACAAAGGACACGGGCTTACAAGCTGCAAAACCTTTTCTGGTACAAATGTGTGCCAAGGTTTTCTCCTAACAAGGTTTGTTTTTCTTAATTGGCTTGAATATGATGTCACTGAAGAAATCCAAATTTAGTGTTCTGTCAAAACCCTTTGAAATATGTATCAATTATTTCTGAGGCTTTGCTGCCTCTTTGTGGTATTTCTTGTGTAAAAATGGAATTCTGTATTGATCAAAGCTTTTCTTGGGATTGTGCAAAAGACAGTTAAACGCAATCTCCCAGGTTCTACCACATGTGGCTGGGAGTCTGTTTTCCTCCCTCCTCTACGTTCCTTAAATGTGATACAGCATATAGTGCCGAAGGAGTAGCTAAATATTGTTTGAATCTGTAATACAGTTTGTCATGGGAAGGTGCTACTGCTGTAGAAATGGCTTTGAATAATGTGCTGAATTAGGTATAGCCTCCTGCCTTTTTCATTATCTGAGGCATTGTGTTCTCACACCTTTCAGTACATCCATCCTTAGACAACATCTTTACTATGACCAATACAATAATGCTGAGTCCACTCCTTTTTAATCACTCAGTGCTTTGCTAATGAGCCAAATGTACCCAGAAGCTGGCAGAATAGCTGGAGGGGTGGTTCTCAGATGTAAAGATACTTAGACTAGAGGCAGGGACTCATGACAAGCCAACCATCTTGATTCCTGCTAATTTGGGTTATTCTAGGGTTCTCCCCCCAGCTCTGATTAGTTACTTCATAACTATAATCACAGGAATGTTATTTTGGGGAAATTATAATCTGATAGGGCTTTAGCAATTTATTTACATTGTTAATTGGTGGTGAGGCTATAAAAGTTATGAACTACCTCATAAGTTCATGCCTGCTGACATTTGAATGGCATGTATTCACTGGTTGTTATTTATAATTTTGGGGGTATTGAACTGATGGAGATTACTCATGTTGAAAAGCTGCTGGAAGGCTTGAACTAGGAATTAAATTATCATAGTGGCTTCATTTTGTTAACAGTCTCATTGAAAATATCGTGCTTGCAGGACAATCAAACTCATCAGTGTTCTGCTCTTCCACTTCAGTAGACAAAGTTTTAATCAGTGGCACACTTGATCTTGCAGATTTCAAGGAAAATAATTTCCTGCACTTTTGAGACGAGCAAAATTCATGTAATCTAGCTTTAAAACTCCTGTCACTTTTTTTCCTTTCTTTTTGAATAATCAGCTGTACTTCATTCTGTTGCCTTTTTCATGTAACTTCAATTATCATGATGACCCAATGCTTAGATGGAATTAGCTCATGGATGAAGGGCAAGTGACTGAATCTGAACTCAGACAAAGCAAAAAATAGAGTGATGGTGAGATCAAAACATTTTGAGAAATGTACTGTTTCCTTGGCAGTTGTGTATTTTAGATTGGTCTTTGCATTTAGATGACTTTAGAGAACCTTGTTACTCATTTCTGATGGTCTTATGTAGCAGCACTGAAAAAAAAAAAAAGTTTTTTTATTGTCCTTTTTTTCCTTGGAGTTGCTATCCTATCTTAGTAGTCATCTAGCTTCAATTATTTTTTAGCTTTTGGATAAAGCACAACAGCTTATGCAGTCTTCACCATTTAGCAAATTTAGAAAAATTAGCTGCGTTCCAGGCTTTCATTTTCTTCTTCAGAAGTTATGGCCTGAACTTAGCTCTGGGATTGGAGACCAGAAGTACCAAAGCTAGTGCCAGTTACTTCTTTGGTGTCACTGAACTTTCTAAAATAAGGGTATAACCTGTTTATGCAGTAACCACAACTGTTTTTTTAATGGCATAGTGTAGCTGAAATTTGGGAGTGGTGTCCTAGGATACTTTAGAAAAGCTGTATTTTGAATAATCTTCAGCTGCTATCCTAATATTGGAAAATCTGCACCTATAGCTCTTGTGGTTGAGGTTGCTGAATCCAATGTGCAGAAGCTATTCTGGGAACTCCAGGTCTCTCAGGTAGCTTGGAACTGGGCTGTGTAGCCATATTAAGGTGAAAAAGGTACTTCAATTTAATCTAGAATACAGTGAGAAGCCAGTGGAAAAAACACTGAAAAGATGTGTTAGATGTGACTATGGTTGCTGTGTTCTCATCCACTTGTGGTTTGATTCTCAGATATGTCTAATCTTACATTTTTGTATTACAGGCATGAATTATCTTTAAAGTTAAACAGACACCTAAACACTCTGAAATCTCCACTTATTTCTGCTTTAAATAGGCTTTTACTCCTCTGGGGCTAATTGCTTTTACAAACATTGTCTAACAATGTTGCTTGACTTTTCCAAGGGTCTGTTACTTACACTGTTGATCTCCTCAAATATTAAAAAGATTTAATACCCAGCTCCAGAGGTGTTCATAAAGCCAAATAAAATGATTTGTTGGAAAGTGCTAAGGAAGCTTTAAGGTATTAGCCTAATAGAAAACCTATCAGTGGACTTCTAAAGCCTTTCCTCTTCAATTTCTACGGACTGTCTTAATTGACTTCTTATGTACTTACAAATAGGATAAGAAGGAAGTATTTTCTTTTTTCCCTTTTTCTTTTACCTGAAAATAAGATAGATGGACAGCTTCTAACTTTATTTTAGAATATCTGATATTATAGACTTCCCCTCTGAGAAGAGATTTTCAACTAATGAAGTCAGGTAAAGTTACACATCTGCTAATAAAAGTGAAAAGTGACAACGATGAATAAAAGAATAGTACTCAAAAACATTTTGAGGTATTTATTATCACAGGCTTTAAAAATATGGGGAACACTGCTCTCAGTTTAGATGTTACATTGACTACTGCAGGGACACTAACCTAACTAAACAAAATCTACTGGTGGAGTATTACCTTCTGTTACAGAATCTTAATTTAGTGGCTACAGCTGAGTTGAATCCTGATTCCTAGGGATCATTCTGATAATCTGTCTTCTTAAATGGAACATATAAGTTGCACAGGAATGGCTTTTCTATCTCAAATTCTCCATATGCTTCTCAAACCAAAGATGTCTAGAAGCTCTTCAAAGATGTCTTTGCTCTTCAAGAAATTTCTAAAGAGATCACTCTTCAAAAAGGAAAGGAAGATGCTCTGGCTTTTGCCTGTAACAATGAGTTTACTGTTTGAGAGGTCTCTGGAAAAACCTGGCACTTGGTGATACCGGATATTATTGTCTCAAACAACAGTCCTTGGACTCAGTCTTGTCTCGGTGCATTCCATCGTCTAACCCCAGCCAGCAACAAAGGCCACAGAGCCACTTGCTCCCTCCCCATCTCCAGTGGGATGGTGGAGAAAACCATAAAAGTGAGAAAACTCATGCCGAGATAAAGACAGTTTAACAGATAAAGCAAAAGCCTTGTGTACGAACAAAGCAAAACAAGGAATTAATTCACCCCTTCAATGGGCAGCCAGGTGTTCAGCCATCCCCAGGAGAGCAGGGTTCCATCACAGAAGGGTGACTTGGCAAGACAAACACCACCACTCAAAACATCTCCCCTTTTTTCTTCCCCCAGCTTTATATGCTGAGCATGAAGCCACAGGATATGGAATATCTCTTGGGTCAGTTGGGGTCAGCTGTGCTGGCCATGTCCCCTCCCAACTCACTGTGCACCCCCAGCCTCCTCACTGGTGGGGTGGGATGAGGAGCAGAAGAGAAACCTTGATGCTGTGTCAGCCCTTCTCAGCAATAATAAAAACATCCCTGTGTTATCAACAGTTTTCAGCACAAATCCAAAATACAGTCTCACACCAGCTACTGCACTTAAAATTAACTGTATCCCAGCCAAACCCAACACAGTGCATCAGCCTCTTGCTTCTGTGAGAAAGCAAGACCAGTCTAATTTAAAAGTTCCATCCTGATTCACTTCTTTACCTGCAAAACATGTCTGTTTTGGGAATGAATTCCACCCCTCTCCTATTCCTCCAAGAAAAGTTTCTATCTTCTTAGACTTTGAAAGTCTTTAAGGTGAAAACATGGAAGCAAAGAGCAAAGCAAATTAAATTCTAGATTTTATTTAATAAGATGCTTTTCTAGCTGCTTTATCTAGTCTTTATCTAGTACCCTGGCACATTGTAACTGCACAATATTATGCATTGCTGAAGATATTTGAGTGATTTTTCTCTGTTCCATCTGCACCAGGCCTTTTTTTTCAACACTAATGGAGTATTAATGGTTATCCTGAGATTACTTTTGTTATTCAAACATTTAATGGCTTTTGCTTTCCTCCACCCCTCACCAATCCATTTTTCCAACTTCTTTACAAGAGTTTATTTATCTCCACTTTACTTCGTCCTGTCTACAGAACTCACTTTTAGCATCTTTTCTAAGGAGCTGTTAGTGCACTGGGATGAGATATTAGACAAGAGTTATTTGTGGATTTTATTATGGTTGGTTACACACTTCTAGTAATTGAACTAGCATACAGTTTGTTTTTTTTTTAATTCACCATCACGGTGAAAACTATGTTAGTGAGCTAACTCACACAGTATACAAAGAGATTATTGGCCATTTCAGTAATGCTGCTTGACTGAAAACACTACAAATGGTCTGGAGGAGCAACACAAAAGGCTGTAAACTTCCAGATCTTGTTCAGATCTGCTGCCAGCAGAAGTGCACTCTGCAGAGGCCTTGAATAGATTCGGAGTAGTTCACAGCTACCAGCAAAGGCTACAGGATCTCCACTGATAACTGATCACTGTGCAATGAAGTTTAACCTCCTACCAGTGATGGTCCCCCAGAGGAACTCTCTGAAATTCAAATGAAGAGGTTTTGAGCTAGACCAAATGGTTAACAGCAGGATGAGGAACAGTGTTTGAAGGAAAAAGATAAGAAATCCCAAACAATTAACAATCCATAATCTGTTTTAAGAGTTTTAAAGAACATGGCTTGGGAGTAGCAGTATATCTGTCACTAGAGGAGAGGGAAATAGGGTTAAATGCTACTTACTGAAGTGTATAAATACATCAGACACTGGTGGGGGGGGGAGGGAAGTGCAAAATTTGCCTGAATAGAATAAATATCTCAGAAGTCAGGCTATGCTAGAGCATAGAGTTATAACAGAATGCACTAAGACTTAATATGAAGATGAAATCGCTTAAAATTTTAGAAGTGAGATGCTTTGAACACTGACCCCTCAGATAAAGGGAAATTCAAGAATGATGGTGAAGTGACAAGGAATTTTACGCCTTAATTGTTGCTGTCTGAAAAGCTGAAATAAATTCTTAAGCCACGTGAATCTTGTGGCTGAGTGATGACCAGCCTAAACAGGATGAAGTCTCTGAAAGCAAATACTGGAGCAATCTGAGAAATGTATCATTGTGAACATAGTGAACACCTTGTTTCTGATCCATTTTCCACATTTTGTTACTGGGAATTTTCATGCTGTATTTTTACCTGGTTTAGGGCAGGATGAAAGGCTCTTTGACCTCATTTGGGATGGAGCTGCCTTATGAATTCTTGGATAGCCTTCTTTTGGACAAGGCAACTCACGTCAAAAAGCTGACCTTCTACTATGCTTGAGTGTGTTTCACAGTGTGATTCCATACTTTCCATACTCATGCCACAGTTGTTTTCCCAACAAATGGAACGGCCAAAAGATTCCATGCATATTACTAAATGGTGTTTTCTTCCTTGGAGTGTCAGGTGAGGGGACATGAGGACTTTCAGTGGGCTTCAGATCAGCTGTGCCACAAAACTGTGTCTAGTCTTCTACTGATGGCTGTGCACTGTCATGACTACTGGGTTGTTCTCAAGAAACTACCCTCCCTCCCAGCTTAGCTTTGGAAGCAAACACAGTATTTTTAAATATAAGTTAATATATGGTTTTAAATTAAAATTTAAGTTAAAACCATATATTTTTCTATGAAACAAAATAGTTGTTCTGAAAAAAAATACCATCTACATTATTTGCTTTACATTTACAATTATCTGAGTTTTGTGGTATCAGTGTTAGCTGATGAGGACAATGTTCCCCTTGTCAGAGGATCGCGCTCGCGGTACTGGGTCTGCAAGCAGGATAAGGCTTACTCAAGAAGCGGAATCAACGTAATCCAATCTATTTCCGCTAATTTCCTGAAAAATACTTTAGGATCATGATTTTGCATGACCTCGCCGTTTCCGATGAGCAATTTGGCGACGGTTTACGGGCCGCCAGTGTTATCATTCCTCAGGGCGGGAGGGTCCCCTGTGCCCCGGGGCGCCTGAGAGGGACCGCGGCGGGCGCGGTCCCGGGGCCGCTCCTACCATAACCAATACGCTAAAAAAGGAAAAAAATCCGCTTTTCTTCCTCTCCTTGCAAACGGGTGCTGAGGTAAACACCTCCCCCAAAGGAGGAATCAGCGGAAATCGCACCTGTCAGGACGGCTCTTGAGAAGTTTCCCGTCGGTTCCTCTCCCCCCCCCCTCCCCCTTCTTCTCGNTCGCCACTTGCCCGCTCCTTCCCCGCCGTGGTGCGGCCGCAGGTTCTGCAGGCGCTCTCTCGTTCCCGTGCGCAGGGGCTGCGCTGCCGAGCGGGGACGGGCTGGCGGGGAGGGATGGCGAGGGCGCCCGGCGCTGGTGATCCAGTGCCGGGGTCTGTAGCGCGGTCTGTCCCCGGCGGCGGCGGAGTGAGCGCGCGCACGTGACCGGCTCCGGCCCCTCTGTGCCGCCGCGAACGGCCGTGCTCACACACTCAGACACACGCGGTACCCGCGCCTCCATTCCTCCACCCACCCGCCATCCATCTATCTATCTAGCCGGCCAGCCAGCCTCGCTTCCCCACACGCACCACGCCGGCCGCCGCCAGCGCGAAGCTGTCGGCACCACTCCGCGGGGGCAGCGCCGGCGGCGGCAGCGACCGCGCAAGAGGCAAGAGTTTGCGAGGGCTGCTCGTGCCTTCCCGAAGAGGTTTTGCGCCCAGAGGATGGCTGGCTGCGGGCTGTCGGAAGACGCTTGCTTCTCCTCCTTCTTTTACAACTACACCTCCTCCTGGGAGACCTCCTACAACCAGGTAAGAGGTGGCCGGTGCTGTGCGCTCGCTGCCGCCGCGCCCGCCCGGCTCCTCGGGGGAAAACGAAGGTGGTGCCAGTGTGTGCAGGAAGGGTCTGGAAGTGTTTCTGTTCAGCGCGTGTGTGTTTTGGGGGTGGGCGGGTGG
>VXBU01016251.1:166751-254638 GCA_013400315.1 Bombycilla garrulus
GGGTGGGTTAAATCAGCCGAAGAAAGAAATGGGAGGAAAGAGCCTCTTCCCGTGTGCCTTTCAGCCCCCTTTCCTCCGCCCCCGCCTCTCCCGTGAGGAAGAGGAGCGTGAGGAGGACTAAAGAACGAGAGCCGTCGCCCGCGGAGGGCTGTGTGTTGCCTGGGAGCAACTCGGCGCTCAGACAGGCAACTCGATCGGAGTGCCCCGAGCCTGCCCGCGCTGAGGCAGCCGGGCCAGTTTGCCGGGCGGGGGGAGCAGCGTGCGAGTGACGGGCTGCGTGCGAGAGGGACCCCCCGCAGCCGCATCCTCCTCCCTCAGAAATATCTGCATACGCGTTCAGATCTGTAATTTCGGATCCTGCCTAGGTGGAAATAGTTCGGCTCACGCATCTCTCCCTGTGATTCACCCCCGACCCCCCTCCCCGCACTTAACTTTGATGACTGTGCAATGCGGAGCGCGCAGCCGGGTAACGCCGGCCGGCTCCGGCCCTCCCGCCGGCGCCGGGGCTTGGGCAGCGGGAGACGGCTGGCGAGGCGGTGGGGGAGAGCGGGGGGAAACCAGAAATCGCGCCTCAGAGGTAGAGAGCTATTCTGGGAGCCTCCGAAGCGCCTTTAATTAAATAACTGTTGTAGTCTGCTGCCCCCGCTGCTTGTCTGGTGAAAGTCTACAGGCAGCTGTCATTTATAAACTACACCGGTATGTGTGTGTGCGTGCGTGCGTGCGAGGGGAATGGGTTTTCTTGGCGCTGGCGTGACAGAAAAAGTTGTGCAGCGGATAAGAGCGGGCCGCAGAGCGGACGAGGGACGCCCCGGGCTGTGCGGGAGGTGGTGCACGCGGGGGGGCGGGAGAGCCGGGGGGCGAGGGGTGTCACTCCCCGCTTCCTCCCTGCGGGGGACAGCGTCCGCTCGGCTCCGGGGAAAACGTGCAGCCTTACGACTCCAATTTCCAGGAGAGTGAAACCTCCGAACTAGCAGTTAACAGTCTGACGTTGCACCTCACGGCGAGGCAGGGAGAAGCCGCGCGCATTTCCCTGCTCCAGGAGGTGCAAACGCCGAGCAGCGTGGAGCGGGGCCGCCCTTCGGCAGCGGCCGGCCGGCGAGTCGGGGCGCGGTGGGGCTCCGAAGCCCTGGCAGCCTGCTCGTCCGAGGCAGCCGAATAAATAAACACGAATATCTGGGTCCCGGGTACAGATGCCTGCCGGGTGTGCCGCCCCGGCCGGGAGAGCCTTCCCGGCGGGGAACAAGTCAAGCTGGCGTGCTCCGAGGAGAGGAGGCTCGTGTGGGAACTAGACACTCATCAAGCGTAGAGACAGCGCAGAAACGCCGTCTCCCGGGCGCGCCAGAGCCCCTTTGGCTCGGTGAAGCCATCCGGAGCCCCTCTGGTAGCTCCGCGGCCGGCGGAGCGGGGGGCGGCGGGGACAGCGGCGCTTGGCCGGTCCGTGACGGGNGTCGCAGTCGGTCGTGGTGGCCGGTGCTCCCGAGCCCGCTTGGGTGTGTGTTCCTCTGCACGTACCGAGGGCACACACCGGTGCCAGTGTGCTTATATGAACACAAAACGGGCATTATCCTTCTGCTAAGTGCGAGCCCATGCAAATCACTGGGATTTAAGAAGGCTCCTGCCTGGTATAAAAGGCAGGCAGTCACAGGAAAGACTCCTCTGAAACCGTCAGAGGGGGAAAATGCTTAGGAACGCAGACAATAAAAACAGGTTTAAACCAGCTCCGTTATCTAAAGTTAGTTTCATTTTGTAGCGAAATAGTTCGGTGGAAGAATGTCATTGTGAAATGATAGGTTCCCATACATCCCCTTTCAGGAGAGCAAGCCATATCACAATGGAAGCAGGAAGAATTGCTGGCAAATCCAGAGTTGATATGTTCTACATACCAGTGTTGAAGTGTATCTAAGGGAAAACGCGGGAGATAATTCAGAATGCAGAAGGTCTATTTATAGCAGAGCTATATAAACCGTTGGATATATACACAAAGTTGAATTAAATATGCATGATGAGTAAAGGTGTTTCGAAGGAGAAGGTGTAATCATTACATAGCATTACAATGGACAAACAGATAAGCTTGCAAGAGCTTCCAGGGTGAAGATGAGAAGAATTTTTAGGACACATATTCTTTCTGGTGTTCAAGGCTCCTTTCTATTTTCATTTTTCGCGTATTATGTTACCATTTATATCAGTCAAATTCATCAGCTGAGGATTAGTGGTAGATGTTAGTCTGAATATGAAATCAAAATGAGTATGGGATTTTGTGGCAAATACATTTTTCTTACAAGTTTTAGCACTTAAAAAGGCAGACTTGGTTCAGACTTGACTGTCAGCCATATTCGTGTTTGTTTTTACTTGAATTGTGTTAAAAAAAAAAAAGAGCTTGCAAACCATTTCTTCTTGCTAAATTTAGCAACATAGCCAAAATAGAATTTGTTTTGTTTAAAATAAAAGAGCAAATAGAAAAACTTAAAAAAAAGCGCTGAGATGAGAAGATGCTTTGACTACTGGAAAAGTAGTTTTTTATTCCAAATCAATATGATGCACTCTCAACATCTTATACGAGGTAAAAGGATCCCTTATATAGTATCAATAGCGGCTCAGCCATAGTTTGCTAAAATAATCTTTTCCTGGCATCTCAAGGCTTTAATGAGAGTATAAGTAATCAAAATACTACTCAACAATGGAACCAGTGAGGTTAAAGAACAGTGACTTCTAGAAGTGTAATATACTCTCTGGCAGCTGTGAAAGGAGAGATATGATGTTAGCTTTATAGTTCAGGGAGTTTGAGAGATGTATTTCAACCTTTATAGTTTTGGTGCATTATTGCAGTTTGTTTTTAAGCACAGGCTTATATATGTGATTTGTTGGTAATATTCCTGGAAGGAGCTTTTCCATTGCATATTAAATTTCAAAGTGCATCACAAAAAAAACTTGTATTGGAGAAATCATGTCTAGAAAGTTTATGAAGTCTGTTTTGAATCAATTTCTTCGATAGTCTTCCAGGATATAAGGCTCCATATTAGTTACAAATAAGACTTTACATTACTAAGGATAACTTCAAAAAGATTGAGTGTTCTCCTGAAGCTTGCTGTCTTTTTTTGTAGTTATTGTGGTACAGGGACTTAACCATTATGCTAAATTCCAGCATAGTCAAACATAGACTTAAATCCTGAGAACTTTGAACTGTGGTTTCATAAACTTACCTGTGTTGTCTTGCCAATGTGTATAAAACTAAGATGAAGGAATATCCATCGGATTTCCTGTTGATTTATTATGTATTCTTTATTTTTAGACTGTCACTACTTCTGGTTCTTTATTTTTGCCAGAACCTTCATGAATGTGTTTTCTGGAAATTCTCTTTACATCTGTTTCTTAGTTAGTAGTCATGAGTAAAGAGCAGCTATTTCTAAGTACTGCAAAGAGGTATTCAGCCTTGTAAGAGCAATAATATTTTTCGGCATGACCTGTCTATGCTAAACTGGCAGCATTATTTGTATTAATTATTTTTCATTCTCCATTTCAGAACTGGATATTTTGTTGTGTTACTAATCTACGTGGTTGGGAAGTGCTTGGAATGTAGTTCATGAATGAAATTCTATGATTAATGCATAAATCTGTATACTTAATTTAACCTCAAAATCCTTGCAGTATAGAAGTAAAGTGAGGAGTATGTTGTCTGATTGATGCCATTATTTCAGAGATTTTTTTTCCCTGCAACTCTCAGCCGTGGGCTTAGTAACTGGCACCATTTTTTTTTTTGTCCTGTGTTTTCAAACGTAGTAGTACATTATACAACATACTTGGACAAAATGTATTCTGTAAGTCAGTGAAAGACTAAGCTAAGAGCCAGCCTTGTGGGTTGCCTCTTTGTCTTTGCATGAGCAGGGACAGAAGTGCCGTAGTGTAGCTTTCTGCCAGTATTTTTTGGGAGCCGAACTGAGTGTAGTATATTGCTTTTATGCACTTTTATTCTTTTACTTAGAGTACAACCAGTGGCTACTTCTCAAGGGCAATGGACTAAAATAGGCTTTTCCACTTACTTTTGTTTCCGTATTTTTTTGGATTTTTTTTCTTTAATGTTATTTGAATAGTAGAACACAAAGTCTATGCAGATTTGGAAACATGCTAGATTAATTTGTGTTAATGCCCTGCACATGCATAGCATATACTGAGTATGTCTGTGTATGAGAGTGTTGAATGAGAGATACCAGTATGTACAAGATTGGACAGTGCACTTTATGGCTTTTGAAGACGTCTTTCTTAAATGGAAAAAGGCTCAGTGAATAGTTGTACATTATTTGTTGGTGAAAACCAATGGAATAATACCATCATTCAACTGCAGTTACATTTTAACAGAGCCTGTAACATCTGTGCAAATTAAAAGAAGGCTGTTTAGTGTTAGCAGAAAATAGTTCTTAATTTTATAAAAGAGTGAATCTTGGGTTTGAAGTTTTTCTGACTCCAAGGGGTGTTCGTGCACAAACCTAAAAAGTAGCAGTAAAAATGAAAGTGAAACTGATGACAACTATTTTTTTGACATCTTAGCAAAAGATAAATAATAGGATAATGAGAAGGATGTAGTTTATTAAAAATAGGTAATGGACTTTAATAAAAATGTTATTAAACATGATTCTCTTTCTTTTAGAGATTGATGCCTTAATTGCTCATTCAACACAGTAGCTTTGAAAAGTGTTTTCTGATGGCAGGTTCATCTAACATAAACATGTAAGGTTTAAACTGGGAATGAACCATTTTCTCATGCTCCAGAGAAGAACAACTAAATACTTACACAACAGAGCACAATAGCACAAGTTTAAAGCACATGCAGAAAATGGGCAAGATATTGTTGTATTATTTTAGAGGAGAAACTGATGTGCAGATTGTGAGTTACAGTTAAGGCTGCAATGAACTAATGCAGTTCAGTGCTTTATACATAAGATAGGATTTTCAAAAATACAGTTTTGTTCAGGAGAGAATGTCAGTAGTTCTAGCAATGTGTGCTGAAGGAAGAGGGCAGGGAGTTCTTAGCTGGTCAAATGTTCATGTGGTCTAAGCAGAAATGTAAAAGTGCAGGGTTTGCATTGGAATGAGAATGGGGTCATCCACCCTTTGTACTCATCATCAGGGAAGCAGAACCTTCTTCCAGAGAGACCATAGGAAATCAATGAGTACACTTTGCTAGTGTAGAGATAAATGTGTACTGCAGAAGGGTATTAAATATAAAAGGGCAGCAGTAAAATGATTTACTACATGAAGCAGTGGAACTTTCTTTTGGTCACCTAAAAGGCAATTTTCATTTTCTGATAACATAATTATATTTTTTTAATACTAATAACTGAAAAAGGCTGGCAAATCAGCTATTTTACATGGATTTGAGCTATACAGTGTGAGCTAGGAAAGGCTTGATAGCAAATGGCAGCTTATTTACAAATATATACCTGTTTTTTTATCATATTTTCTGGCACTTACAATTTAGATCATAATGATCTGATCTGCCTTACCAAAAGTTAATGGGTTTTTAAATGTTTTTTTTTCCTGAGGCAGTGTGGATACTTGTGATCCAGTTTGTCTCGCCGTGACCAGAAGGTATCACTGAGGGATACCAGCACAACGGATGCACATAGGAGAGAACCTGACGTACATTTAGGTGTAGAGGCTTAATGAAATGTGGAAGAGCAGATGCACAGTCCTAATGTGTTGGTGCCTTTCTAATTTCCTATATGTCTGTTTGCTGTGTGAGCAAAAGTCCTTGTACATTTAAAACTTAGAGGACTGTAAAACTGCTAAAAAGGACAGAACCCAAATAATTCTACAGCATTTTTTGTCTTAGACTCTGTGTTCTGTACAAGTGGTAGTTAAGATTCTCCTTCTCCTACATAGCTGTGTGTTACTGTCTCCTCTTTAAAGGTAAAATTAAGGTGAAGAGAGATTAATAGCAGAGTGACCCTTGCTCTGGTTGTAACACTTGTGACACTGGTGCTAATTTTGGAAGGAGAAATTGGGTATTTGCAGTTCCACGTGAACTCACTGTGACCCAAAATGATGAGAGGTGTGTTCACACTAGCACTTTTATTGAAGGCAGGAATATGCTGTGTTCATCCCAACACTGCTGGGCTTCGGTTAGTGTTGTAGGCTGATCTCATAGCAATAGAGCAGAATTCCTTTTGGGTAAAGCTGGGCTGTGGGATGTGTTCCAGGAGTACCCCTGGCACATTTGAGCTACAAAATTATATTCAGCTAATGAGATGAGATCACATCTAGGGGGAAGTTAAATAATCAAACCATACCCTGAAGTGCGTGGTTCAGAGCATGTAGTGAGGACATTGGATCCTTGGCACCAGCTGTCTGACTCTTCCAGTTTTACAGTTCTACAGTACTTGCTTGTGTACACGCCCCCTGCATCCAGTCGAGTTTGTCTAGCAGAGAATGCATGGAAGCCCACTTTTGGGAAGCTGGTTGGAGACTTGTGGATAGAATGGGTCACCGCACATGCACCCTTATGTTGCAATCATAATGCCATTATTCTTTCCCTCAAAAAGGGGTAGTTTGTGCTGGCATGAGGAGGAAAGGTTCGTTTCGTCACTTGTAATGTAACACATGAGAGAGTAAGAGGCACTGGTACTTTGGCTTGCAAAAGCTCTCCACATTTTTAACCCATTTTATAATTTGCAAGAGCAATTTAGTTCCTAATGTTAACAATGAGTGATTATGATTCTGTACTTCCGTTTACAGCACAAATTAGCATTTTGTTTTCCATTACAGCTTTTGAATGAGGAATTTAATGTATAATTTGCTGCAAATAGATGTTATCATCTCTTTGGATGTGAACAACCACATAAACTTGAGCAAATGATAAAAATGGAATCAATTACTTCTCAAATGGAAGTAGTTTACAAACCTTCACAAACAAAATGGCAATAGTTGGTGGTTATTGTAACAAATAATTAGTTTTTTTTTAAACATTTATTGAATTTATTTTTAAACATTTATTGAATTGCATTGACAATTTACTAATTGCTTATAGATTATTTAATCACCCCCCTCACAAAATACATCCCAAAAATATATAGATTTTTTAAACTGTAGATTCCCTCTGTCCTCCTTGTGTGAAGCTTTCCTCATACTTTTACAGGTATATTCATCTGTACAAATGTTCCAGAAGGGTAGCACAGAACTACAAATCATGCTGCTGCTGCTGCTACTGATCAGAGAGTTTCACAGTGCTCTGGAATTAGTAGATTAAGATTGAAATTGTGGAGTAGGGAAGAATTAAGGGTAAATGTTGTCAGCTGTATGCAAAGTGTGCTGAAGGTGATGTAAATTTTTCTGCCGCTTTTGACCTCATGATCTATGTTCTGGTTATTAGAAGGATAAAGAGGAGAAGAGACATTATGATAGTTGCTAGAATGAGTGAATGCTGTCAGTCTCTGCTGTAGGGGGAGGTAATATCCTGTACTTTAATGAGTTTCCTAGTTTGAATTTTGCAAAGAAAGTTTTCCACTGTCAGTTGCTGTGATCTGTTTCTGTATTATACAGAGTTATTCATGCTTGGAAAAATACCAATCCACAGACAAAATCAGTGTTAGAAACAGTTCAGAATCACACTCAATCTCTTCCCATTGCAGAGACTTTCTTCATATCACTAAAGGACATAATCCAAATGTCATTTTCAACCCCTTCATTTCAAAGAGGCTGTTTCTAAATTCTGATTATTTTCTACATACTGGCTTGCATATCTGTTTATTTCTGATCCCCTAAAGCTCTGACCTTAAAGTGACCACCTACATCATTTCCTGTCACTGTGAATTAATCAGCCTTTTTCTCACAGTTCATCTAAACAGGGAACTTTAGACTTTACACCTCTTGTCCTTTTAAAGCCTTTGCATAAGTTAGTTTTTCCCTGTTTACCTTTAATACCACCTCTTTTTGTTTATTACTGATGTTGGATTTGATGCTTGCTGGGTTGGTTCCCTGAACAAGCACTTCTTGCTATCTCATGCTTTCCTCTTTGACTCATTGAAGTCATGAGCCCATTGAGGAAGATCACGTAGGCTTTCATCTACCTGATGTCTTAAAAGCCTTTGTTCTCTAATTATTAAAAGTGGGCAACCTTATTTTGCACTTGGAAAACTGTGGAACAGACCAAAACCCCATTCATCACTCTGCTGCATTTCACTCTATTCATCTGTTGCTTGTTTCTTTAGGTTGGTGTCTGCTGCCATACTTGGATCAGTCTGTAGATCAGATGAACAATAGCTTTTTATTCTTCTAGTAATTAAAAAAAGACTAATGATGTATTTTCTCATTTGCTTTACTCTACCAAACATTGAAGTAATTAAGGGGAAAGAAAAAGACGGAATAGAAAAAGACAGGTGTAGCTTGCAATTCAGGGTCCTGTATTCAGCCTTTTAGGCTTCTTTTGATATCATGGAGCTGATTGATTAAGATGGAGCTTTTTCCTGATTTTATTTTTGAGGCAGCTGTTGGTTGTAAAAAGTCACTTGCCTTCTCATTTTGACTATAAGTCTGTTTGTTTGTTCGGCCTTTTTTTTGTCTTACAGTGCAAACTGACTTGGTCTAGAGCAGGTCAATGTTATGATAGTGTGTGTTTGCAGTGAACTTTTTTGAAGCTTAGAATGTGTGTTTGGTGTAATGATTCCTGAAGGGCTGATTGAACTTTATTTTAGGAATGTGTGCATGGCTTCATAAAACATATCCACAGTTGTCACAGGCTCCCTGGACTGAGCAATTCACAATGTCAGAGGTTTATTTGGATTGTAAAACTTACAAACTCACTCCAACAAGATAATTTACTTTTTTTCTGTTTTTATTTTTTTAATCATATTTTTTGAGTCAAACAGCACATTGTGAATTGATCTGTCTGCTAAACTTTGACTTGTCATTCATGATACTTCTTACTATATCTGCCTGCTACCTCTCTGTCTCATAGTTTTCTTAGGCCTTGATTCAGCAGACTACTTAATTGCTCAAGAGTAAACACTTGGAAGTCAAGGGAACTGCTTACAGGTTTAAAATGAATGTGTGTCATATTGGATTGAGGCCTCAAACAGCTGTATCTTGAGGGCAGAGAACTTTGCTTCCATCTTGTTTGTCAAGAACTTGCCATGCTTTGAATACATTACAAGTATTGATGATAATTATGGTGGTGGGAATAAGAAAGCAGTGAGGAGATCAAGGAGACCTGGTCATGGTAAAGGAGACCTGCCAATTCTTCTGTGGCAGTTCAGTCTCTGTGTTTTTAAAATGGTTTTACAAATAAAAGATGATTTCTCTTTTTCCAGCCAGAAAGCTGTGTGATTAAATTAATAGGTGGTGCTCTAAAATGCAAAATTATGACAGAAAACCTTCCATAAAATATACTTGAGAGTGGGAAACTCTAGGTTTAAAGGAAAGAAAGAGAAAAGATGGCTGTAAACATGTAAAGAAAAAAAAAAAAGAAAAGAAAGATTGTAAATAGGACATGCACAGAAATATTTAAGCCCTGTGAAACAATGAGAAGATGAACTACTGACCAAATAAATTAGCAGAACAAAAGTAAGGTTGCACTCCCAGCCTTTTTTTATTTTCATCCAAAAGACTGTTAATTGCTGGAGGATTAATATAATTCATATTCAATGATAGATAGTGATAACAATATGCAGAGCTTGGATGCTCCAGCTATACAAGAGACAGTGAAAGGAATATTTTTCTCTCTGTGTGATGTCAAAGCCAAAAGAAGGGGGGGGGAAAGAAAGGAGGGGGTTGTGGCTCTTTGATGTCACTTACAGAATAAGAATAATGCTATAAAAGAAAAAGCATAATCTTTTTCTATTTATCTAAGTCCTTTTTTTTCCTAGAGAGTTGGGGCAGCATTGTTAATTGATTTTTCTGACGCTCATAATAACAGCTGTATTAAAAATAATTTACAAAGAATTTTTTTTCCAGAAGCTGAGCCCTGCAGAATCTGTTTTAGAAAAGTGGGCAGAGAGTGGATTATTGTACATCACTGTTCGCACATAATTATAATCTATTAGCTTGATTGGTAAAATGCGTGTTGTGCTTTTGCATTGTCCATTTTCAACCAGTGGTGTCTTTCCAATAAGATTTGCTGGTTTAGTGGTAATAGCATCAGGATGTCTCATGCCCTTTCAGTATAAATAAAGGTTGTCCTAGCAGCTGCTCAGATTGTGCTGCCATAGTAGCCATCTTTGCTGGAGTGTCAGATTTTGGCTAGAATATTTTAACATGCTGGGACTTTTTTCTGGTTACCAGTGGTTGAATCATGTCCAGCTGTGAAAACAGATGTGTGGCTTTTTTGGGAAGTAAAGTTAATTAGGAGTGGTTTGTGAATTGGTTCTTTTTTTTTTTTTTTTTTAATTAATACTTTATTTTTCTATTTACTGTGAGGTTAGAGGATACCTTTAGGAAATAAATAGGGTTTTTTTATGAACATGAACATGGACAGATCCAAACATACAGCGTAACAGAGAAAATATTGGGCATTTCCATGATAAAAAGAACTTTTCAATTGTACATTGGCTTTTAAAACAGTGTTAACAATGACAAGAAGAAATATTTACTGTTTGCAATGATAATTAATAAAGTTCAGACAAAAATGGAGAATAAAATGACTGGTTTATCTTGGTGTATGTTGTGTATTAATATTGCTATCTTGCCATTTTGTAAGGCCACTCATGGTGTTTTCAAGTCTGTGTGGGCCAACATTTAACACACATCTCATTAAATTTTTTGTTTTCTTCAGCTTTGACTTTCATCTCTGAAATGAATTCTTTAGGTGAAAACTGGAAAATGTTTGCGACGTTTCAGATACTATTTTCCCTTTTGTGTTTATTATAGTTATTTGTACCTTTAACATTGATGTCTGTCTATTTTTAAGTCTGCTGGTAGACAACCCAGTTTTGTGGAAAAGAGAGCTTTCCATATGAAGAAAGTTTTAGTTTTGTGATTCCTTTCTTATTCTTCTTGTTCTTGATTTTTAAATAAAATAAATGGCAAAGATGGAAAAAACCAAACAGCAGCAATTGTTGTTAAAATTAATTAAAAAAAATAAATCTTATAAATTACAAAAATTGCTGTCACAAATTAAGCAAGCAAACTTGTTTAATTTATGGTACTCTTGTTGCAAATAAGTGTCATAAGAAATCAAAATTTGTTCATTAGAGCTTTCTGAAGCAAGGATATTGTCCCTGTGCACATGCTGGGGCTTCACAATGTATGGAGCATTGACCCCCCAAGTGTACAAAAATGTCTGTGGAATTACCACTAAACCTTCATGTCTGAATGGACTATAAACTCATTAAGCAGCATTCAACTTTCCTGAGACTATTGCAACTGTAAAATAGCAATGCAGTCAGGAAGAAAAAAGATTGTTACACATATATTTTGCTTTTTTTAATGGGAAAAAAAGAATATCTCGAAAGATCATGGAGAGACCATTATAAAATAATTACTGTTGTGAAAATCACAAACCTATGTGTCTGTGAAACGACTGAGTTTCTCCCATGAGTAGATTGAACTATAGGATTTACTTGGTGCTTTGAATATAATTCCTCTTAGAGAGTCTCAGTGAAAGGCTTTGCATGTTTGGAAGAGTGTTTTGCCTATCTAGGATCTGCAGAGAATGAGGAGATAATGTATTTCTAGTGGTTTTAGGTGTTTTCTGTATGGGACATTGCCCATTACTTGAGCAGAGTGAGCATCTGTTGGATTAGTAGTTGCCCAGGATTATGAAAGAATGTGGCAGTGCAGGTTTCTAAGACTTAACATATTAGGTTCCTATTTTTGGATATAATTTTGCTATACTTTAAGTGTATGAATTGGGTTTTGACACAGTTGTATGTCTCAAGCAAGGATTGTTGTTTGGTTGGCTTTGTGTCTTTGTGTTGGGTTCCTTTTTAATGCAAATGTCAAGGAATGTGATTTTACTGTCATCAGAAATGTTACTAGATTAAAGAAAAAATGCAGAATTTCATACTGCAATATAGAATTAAATCTTGTTACCAGGAAAGGCAGCATAAAGTATAAAACTGTTTTTTAAATAGATTTGTTTTTATTTTTTCTTAGTGAAGATTATAAAGTATAAGACAAAAAGCAAACAAGAGAATAAAAAGACTGGCATATAAGAATATTTTACAAGATATTAATTCTTTTGTAGTTTAGGAGATGTAAAGCAAAGTGGCAGCAAAAGTCAGAGCTGTATTTGATTAGAAATCAAAAGGTTATTAATAGTGCTGATTACTTCAGCTTAGTTATATCTGCTCTAGTATTACTCCTATTTGTTTGCAACACTAATCAACCTCACTGTAAGCCCTTATCTTTGACCAGCCAGAAGATATTATAAAAGGAAATAATTGTTTAGTGAGAAAGACTTTGATAACAGCATGACTCTTGTATGGGAGACAAGGACATAATACTGAGTGAAATGATATAACCAAGGTAGCTAAGGTGATAAATTCTGTAGCTGTCTTGTCCTCAGCAGTAAAATATACAGCAAATTAAAGATGTCTTTTTAAGAATTGTTTTAAGAACTGATCATATTTTTAATTTGCATGTTTCACATTTACATGTGTAGAGGAAATAGAGGAGATGTGCTTTTGAGAATAATACGATTTCATAAAGCCACAGATTTAGCCAGAGTTTGACCAGGTGATTTAGCTATGGGCTATGACTTACTATTCAGTTATCTCTCTATTGAATTGAAAACTGTGCTTAATGTTTGAATTTGATTTGACCAAAATATTTTACAAAATACAAGTATTTATCTGAAGGAAGGCATCAAGCCTTTGGTAAAGCTTTTGCTACTTCCTGTATTGGCTAATCATTCTCATAGTTTGCTGTCTTTAGAAAAGTCCTGATTTTCATTAGAGTTGTTCAGAATTAATTTTCCAGGCAAAAGTTCTCTTTATGACTTGACCTAGTAGGTTGGGAAGCCCTACAGTATGTTTTTGTCTCTACCTACAAAAAGTACTTTTGCTCAAGACATGAGTGTGAGGTTTTTTTGTTTTTTTTTTAAGCTAATCAAAGTGACCTCTTTAAGTTTCTTAACAGAGGACATTTTTTGCAGACTTCAAATACGTTTGCATAACTTCTCTGTTTTCCTTCCAGTTTTTTGATTTCCCATCAGCAAAATCAGATGCCATAAGCACAAGATGGTATTTCAGTATTGGTCTCTACAATGCTGTCAGTACTACAGAGAAGAATAATTCATTTACCCGCCTATCTTCGTCATCTTCAAGGTTCAAATACATTTTTTGCTGCAGTATCACAATGATAGTTCACATTGAGTAACTTGTATACTTCAATACTTGCTGAGTTAACTGAGTCATGACTATCCAGGATATAGTCTACCACCCTGTAGATGTTACATTTTCTGTTCATTGATCTGCCCCTTAGTGTACTTTATTTTATCCAAACAGGCTCAAGAGCGAGCGAGCAAGCAAGCAAGTAAGAATCAAAAACATGTATTTTAGCATCAGTGATTGCCTGTAGTGGTTTCAGCGTGGTGTAGTCTGCAGTCAGGTGTGCTAAGGAAGTTACCATGCCAGTTGTTCACCTTTGCTGCCCCATTGTGTTAGTGTGACTCTGGGACAGAAGGCTCTCCATCCAAATAGTCAAGCTTAACTGCTCACTCATTTGCTCCCTAACCTGGTTCTTTCAAAATTACCTGAACTAATAGAACATTGAAAAAATTTTGCTGTTATTACAACAGCAAACAAACCTGCCTTTATTTTGAAAGAGCTTGGGTAGTGATGTGCTGTCATGCTGCAAGATCATCAAGAAGTGATGATGAGCAGCTAGAGGTCTGTAGGGGTGGTAGCCTGGGTCAGCTGCAGCCTCTAGAGGCTCACTGAATTCAGCCTGTTTGCTATAAAAGCACTAAACTGGGAGAGGTACTAAGTAAATAAGAATTAAGAGCTTTTTCTGGGAAAGATTTGGGATGAAAACATTGTGAGCTTCTTTCAATTTTCTGTAGGTGTGTGTTGAGGTTGTAATTTTTATTTTTTCCCTGCCCATTTGTAAGGAAGTAATGATTTTGAGTGATCAGGTTTTTGAAGCTCAGCTTCAGAGATCTTAAATAAGGCTGACTTTAAGCAGCCTAGTTTTTGAATTTTTGAGCTTTTTGAGCAACGAAATCCTAAACAAAAAGAATCTGTGTCTCTTGACATGCATGCTTCTGATAGTTAATGTGTGAAGACAGCTTGCAAACACATTTCAGGGAAGGCTGTATGGAAATCTTGCTAGGCTGGATTATGCCGAAAATTGCCACTAGTCATAGAAATTGATTACTGTAACTGATGTCTCTTTTTAATAATGTATGCCTATGATGTTTGTAAATTATAGGCAGGACTTTGAAGAACTGCTGTATAAGTTTTTGGAAACAAACCTAGCATGGTCAGTTTCTTATGCAGTTCCACAGTGCAGAGCTCTGTTTCCCAACCTGATTTGATGACATATATTTTGCTTGCAGATTTTTGTAAGCTGAAACTGAACACTGGAACAGGCCTGTCCTGATATCTGTGTTAAACTTACATGAGATAAAACATGAGCCTGAAATAATTCCCTGTAAACTGTCAGTGACCACAAAGAGTTTTGATTTGGCAGTGATGACTGTATTTAGAGCTGAGCCCAGAGGACTTAGGGTAACATTTGTCAAAGGCTTGTGTTCTGAAGGTGCATGGATGTGAGAAGTAAGGTGCCTTTCAGACTTTGGTAAAGTTCTCCTAAAATATGTAGTGCTGTGTAGGAATATTTGAGATAGTTTAAAATTGACTGGCTCAAATGACAAAGGCAATGGAGGTAGGTTGCGCTTCAGTCTTCTAGTGGATTGGTTACTTCAGGTTGGCAAGTGTGTCAGTGTACCTTCATTGTCTGCTGTCGAGATCACAGCATCATTAAGGCTGGAAGGGACCTCTGGAGGTCATCCAGTGCAACCCCCTTGCCAAGGCAGGATCACCTAGAACAGGTGACACAGGAACTCATCCAAGTTGGTTTTTAATGTCTCCAGAGAGGGAGACTGTAACTTCTCTGGGCAGCCTTTTCCAGTGCTCTGCCACCCTCAATGCAATGTTTTTCCTCATATTGAGGTGAACTTGTGTTTTAGTTTATGGCCCTTGCTCCTTGTCCTGCTGCTGGGAACCACTGAGAAGAGTCTGGCACCATCCTCTTGGCATCCACCTTGGAGATACTTGTATGTATTGATGAGATCCCCTCTCAGTCTTCTCCAGACAAAACAGGCCCAGCTCCTGCAGTCTCTTCTCAAAAGAGAGATGGTCCAGACCCCTCATCATCTTTGTGTCCTCTACTGGACCCTCTCCAGTAGCTCCTTGCCGTGTATGGAGAAGCCCAAAACTGGGGACAGCACTCCAGATATGGCCTCAGTAAAGCACAGCAGAGGGTCAGGATCACCTCCCTCAAACTGCTGGTCACACTCTTCCCGATGCACCCCAGGATCCCATTGGCCCTCTTGACCACAAGGGCACTGCTGGCTCATGGCTTACATTAGCTGAAGGAAAAAGGGCTGTTGACAGGTCTAGGGTTTTCAAAAAATTCTTAAAATTGTTAATCTAGTTTGGTTAAAACCAAAATAAATGTACACATTGAAACGCCTAATTTATGTTAATTTAGATGTATTTGTCTATATAGTAACCCTAAATAGTCTACTGTGAAGCATTAGAAATTCCATCTAGAATATTTTTAATATAACTTTTGTATGTGTGCCTTAATTAAATTCTTAATGTAAGGGAGATTACTACTTTTGTATTGTGAAACACACAAGTTTCAAATGAGCAAAAACTACATAATTCTCTGAAACAAAAGAGATATACATAATAAAAGTAATTAACTCAGAGTTAACTTAATGAGTGGCAAAACATGTTTAAACGAGTTGTGTATAGTCAGTGCTCTGGTAGAGGAGAGTGCAAAAATTTCCATTTTTATAACTTAAACTCAACTGATAGGGTTATTGACCATTGGAACAGCTTTCCAGAGGAAGTGCTTGAGTCACTATCCCTAGAAATATTTAAAAGATCTATAGGTGTGGTGCTTAGGGACATGATTTATCAGTGGACTTGGCAGTGCTGAGTTAGTGGACTCGATAGTCTTAATGGACTTTCCCAGTCTAAATGATTCCATGATTCTGTGAAAGTTTTAAGCATTCTCCTGCTGTTTCTGTATTTCTTGTTCTCCCCAGCAGCTTCCTTTTCAGGAATAGCACAATATGTGGCATTTAGTATGTGTTTAATTTCTCATTTGTTTTTAAACAGGTCTTCTTCAACTGGTAGCAACTTTATGAATTATGTGAGGAGAATTCTAGAAATAAAAGCAAATTAGATAAGACAATGTAATGATGCTTTATACTTGTATATAAGTTTTCTGTCATTTGGAAACTCTAGGGCTCTTGCTATTGGTTGCCAAATGTTAGGCTGATTGCTTTCAAGGTGAAGCTGTACTATGCTGCTTTGAACTGATACTGCATGATTAGGGTAATAAGTAAGTGCCACTTAATTGGAACAGGCCTGATCAGAAGACATTCCAGGTAACCATTTAAGCCAAACAATACTTAATTGCAGTGAATGTTGCTTAACGGGTACGATAATTATGTGCATTGGGGATACCTACAGATGATTCATTGGTGGTTGGGTCTTTTGTATCTGCCTCACTGTTTTTCCTGTTGCTCAGAACAGCTTTCAGTGTCTTCATAAATAGCCATGATTCATTCAGAAAGCAGATGAAACCATGGCTTGCTTTTAATACATCAGCTTGTTTAAAATCATGATGTCTCTAATGATTTTTGAGGACTTTCTAATATTGTTTTCAGGATTTTGAACTACTGGGTTTGCTTTTTCACTTTTCCATGTGATCAAGAATGTTAGAAATTGAAATAAGAAGAGACAAGTCACATAATTTCTTGGCTTCTGGATCAAGGCAGGCTCTAACATAATGAGACTTACTAAATCCTAGGAGTTGATATGTTCTCTGCCCTTGGCAAGTAATTAACTTGCTTTAGTTCTGTCATATTTTCTTCCCAAGATTGCCTGTTTTCTTCTGCATGAACCTACCTGATGTGTTGCAAAATACGCTTTACAACTGGGGAACCCTCCCCCTTTGCAGTTGGACAGAGATAAAACCTGGTTCTTTTCCCACTCATTCTCACATTTGGGCTTGCAAATGCATATTTGCACCTTTATAATTTAGCCTTGCTCTGTCTACCTTCTCTGCTGGTTTAGTATATCATCAGCATGGGATGCTGATTTTTTCAGTTTCAGCAGTACACTTTTTCCATACACATTTTTGTACTTCTACACTGATTTTTTTTTGGCAGACTTGGGTGTGTACATATACATACACATACACATACACATACACATACACATACACATACACATACACATACACATACACATACACATATATATAGAATATTGGGGAGATATGCAGTGTTTTCTGATTCAATCTGGCAGACAAGAATTTGCTTCTGATGCTAACATTAAAAGTCATTTTTAATTCTCATGCTTCCATATTTTTCAGTGTTCTGTTTGTTGAGTGAACATGTTGGATTAACAGAAGTAAAAGTGTTTCAGTTTAAAAGACTTAAAATATTTCCTTTATTCTTTCCATTCCAAAAAATAATTCCATTAATTCTTTCTAGGTTAATGAGTGCTTTTATGTTCTTCCCCCCCCCCATACCCCCGCCTTACTACATCCAGTCTACATGTGGGTAGATTTTGACAATGGCTCCTGCAAGAAGTGATTTCCAGTGACAGGAACATTTAAAGACATTTTCATTATTTAAAAAGCAGACATGTTTCTTTGTCAGCAAATTTACTGCACATATGAAAGTGGGACAGTGTTTTTATTGTTAACTTAAAGAACACTATATTACAGAAAATACAGAACATTCTGAATTGGAAGAAGCCCACAAGGATCATCAAGTCCAGCTCTTCAGAGAGTGGCCCACACAGGGATCAAACCTGTGACCTTGGCACTATTAGCCGTATGCTGTTACTGAGCTAATTCCAGGGCCTTAATAACCCTTTTCAAAACTGAAACGATCCTTCAGGTTTGCAGGATTACATTTCCTCCTGTCCTTTCATTTCTCATTATCTCTTCTCTTTTGGAATACTTAAGGAGGAAATTTAGGATGACACATAGAAAAGGTGGCACAGGAAATTTTGTTGGCAAAACCAGAACTACATGTTGCCAGAGAGGCAAAGTTGTCTCTGTTGACTTCAGCCACAAACAGTCAACATACTGTGTTGTAGCTGTTAATTTAAAGTGGTTGAGAATATTTAATTTAATTTACTTTATATGAAAAAAATGCTAGAAATATGAAACATTAGGGATGTTGAGAAGCTCTCAGGTGTTGTCTAAGCCACCTTCTTTAAAGTGTCTAAAGGTTGGTACCACTTACCTGTAGAAATCAGAAATTAAACCAAAATTACTTGAAACACGCTTAGCATGATCACTTAGCTCAGGGAATTTGATGTCTTTAAAGCATATTAGTGAGATCTAGACCCCTTGTTTTGCTAGGCATTGTACTTACTAATATAATCTCTTCTAAGTCAAAGACTTGTGTTAAAAAACCCAAACAAATAAAAAATAATAAAATCATTAATGTAATTTAAATAATAAATCAAATATTGCCCATTGCTATTAAGCCTATTATTCCAGTTCTCTGTTATATAAAGAAACACAATTTTATCACAGCATGACTTTCACTTCAGTGCAACATAAATGCAATTCTTTCATTAGTCATTTCCATATATATATATACAAATCTTCAAGTAAAAGCAGTCATAAAACACACCTGAATTAAATCTGTTGAGCAGTCTATGGAATATGTACTTCCTTTTTCTGAGTAACTGGTTTTATATTTTTTCCCTTTTGCTGTACTAAATATGATTAAGGATGGCAGCAATTTTAAGTATTTTGAGTAAAATTAGGAAGTTACAATGTTTCTCATTCAGTAACAGATTTTAAACTAAAGATCACAATTTTTAGAGAGTTGAAAAATAAAATAGTTTGTTTTAAGCTTGCAGAACTATAAAATAGTTGTAATGAGTTTAAAATCTGGTGATCAGGCCAGAGTACAGCTGTAGGTGTAGGTGGAGTTGGCAGACTTCTGCTGAGGACCTACCCCTCTGTCTGTATGAGAATTAGACTTCCTTCACTTGTTGGTGTGTAGTGGAGCTGTTTCAATGAAATGCTGCAATCAAAAAAAATGTTTTCAGATTCTGTGTCAAAGTCTGGCCCTTATTGGTTGGGATATCTGTTGAGACTGGCAGTTACCTAGTTCATCCATGTGGTTTTGTCTTCTTGTGTAAGGACATGAGAGAAATGACATGCGGGTGTTCATGGTTGCACCAAACTGTTACAAGATGCGGTCAAAATAGCAAACGCTTTTTTTTTTTCTGCCTGGCTTTCTCTTTTTAAAGGGTGCTTTAAGACCTCTCACCCAAAAAGGGGGTGATTCCACCTTTCTTGTCTTCATCCTACACCTGGATATTTGATTGCTGAAATGTTGCTGTGAGGGAATGCCAGCAGGCATGACTACAGGTCACTGAGGCTGGAGCAGAGTGTGCTGTCTTCATCACCATGCTCCATCTCTTGTCTTACAAAGCAGACAGGAGCACAGTGTTTTTCACTTGTGCCGTTGCTGACATGGTTGTTCTGGGATTTGAAGGCTTTTTTTTTTTATATCTTTCATAATGTTTCTCTTTTTATTCTTTCTTGTTGTGTCACAGTTCAGGCAGGAAGAGTGGCTGCTCAGAGGACTCTGCAGTGTGACTGGTACATGTGTGATGTGTGTGGTACATGGCAGAGCTGTGCATACTGAGGTGGAGAGAGTGGGTTGCTCAGTTGAGACCCTTTGTTTGCATATCTTCATGGGGGTCATGGGGGGAGAGCAGATAACAGGAGCTCTTTGTTGGTTTCAGCTTGTTTACAGTGGGAATTGTAGCTGGATAGAGCCTTTTGAAAGCTGTGTTATGTGAGAGAGGGTATGTGCTCTCATGAAACACTAATAAGGATGTAAGAAAAGACACGAAGGGCCATGTGGAAAAAATGGACAAATGGGCCATTCTGTAATATTAGACACTACTACTAGATTCTGGTAGTGTTCCTAAAGTCATAAATTGATAATGCTGTTAGTGTTAGACGCCGGAACTGCTGCTGGTGTCCCAACAGCAGGAATGATTTTCCCACTGGGAGAGAGAGTTCTGCTGTCCCTGTGGAGAGAAGTGTAATGAAAATATGGAAACCAGTGAATTATGTTGTTGTTTGGAAAATACTGACATATATCTTACACAATGCCTGCACTGTTGCATTTCAAACATGTTCAGATACATAACTTAGGGCGAATTAGGAGAATGTATTGGACTGTTTTGTGTTAGGCACTATGATGCTATGTAGAAGGGCATAAAAAGAAACGGAAAGGACACAGACAAAGTATTTGAGCTATTGATAGGTAAGTAAAAGTGATATCACCTCTCAAGTAGGAGAATGCAAAAAGTGTCTTCTCCTTCATGGATGAGCACAGCTCTGCTTAGTGGTATTGTTTTCTTAAGTAGCAGACCCAGGCATGTGTGGGCACCCTCTTAAAATGGGACAAATGCAAATGAGAGCTAGTACCTGCCTGATAAGAACTCAGCCTGCAAATATCCTAGAAGATATGATGGGTGAGTGCAGGCAGGTGGAGAGGTGCAAGGAAACATTGAAACAGTCCTTTCTAATCTCTGTACAGTATTGGTCCTGCTGTGAAAACAGCGCAGAGACCTGTGTTCCTGAGGACCTGGTGCTGCTTGTTTTCTCTTTGGCATAAGTTGAGTTGCTCAGGGAACGTCAGAGCTGCTCAAGCTTCTTTTAGAAAGAGCTTTGACAAAGCCCCGAGACTGAAGTCAGCACCTGCTTGTACCAATGGTATGACTAAGACTTGTGTCAATATAAGACATGCCTCAGTAAGGCAAGCAAAGTTGTAGAGATGTCATAGGATGGCAGGTGAAATAACAGCTCTCTATACGCTCAGAAAAGTATTCAAGGGACTAATAATAGTTTGTTTGTGGTTATATATATTTTATAGCAATGAATGAGAGCATTTCATAAACAGTGAAGTGTTTATGTACACTATATATATACACTGTAGTGTAGTGTATTCCTTTGCAACTTGAACTTCTGTGTTTTTCTAAAACAATGTGTCTAACTTGAAAGAAGGTGTCGTGCATATATCAACAGTTGTGTGCTGAAAAAATGCTGTCTGACTCCTGAGAAAGGAGTCTCAATTAAATCAGGTAGGAGAAGATCACCTTGGGTCATAAACTAAGTGCAAATCCTAAAACCATTCAGACTGTTTTGTAAGTTTTTTATATGAACAAGTGATAAGGTAAAGTAGTGAATCTATTTTATGCCATTTCAGACTTTTGTAAACAAATAAACGGCAACCCCAGTCTGATAGTATACAAAAAATCCCATCAGCGTGTATATTCTTTTTGCTTTTTTCCCCCTGATTATGTAAAAAAAATCCCAACTTTGTTCATATTTGTAGCAGGTGAATTCTCTGCATTATGAACCTGACAGTGAGGTGTTACACAAAGAACCAAATTAATTTTGGAATATTCTCATATTAGAAAAGGATGAAAATATTGTGTGCTTGACAACAGATAATCTGATGACGTTTGGGTAACTTTGTTTACTACTCAGGTCTGTGCAAGCAGCTAAGCAGTTGGTTCCATGTACAAATAGGTAGATCCCATGTGGCTAAATGACAGTGATAGAGCATTGCAGATTGGACCTCATTTTTCATTTCCTGCTTTTAGAATAGTTCCATTCAAATACCTTCTTTTTTTTTAGGATTTGATATATTGCAACCCATGTGTTTGGGAGTTAAATAATGAATATCGGTGAAAATTAGGTATGAGCAAACAAGTGGAGAAGATTTGGAAAGTGTAAAATGGTTTTTAGATTCACAGAATCTACCAACTTTTTGAAAATCTTTTTTTTTCTCCCAAGAAAAAGCACTGTATTATGTCCAAGAAACATCAGTTGTGGCAGGGAATGGGGGGAGTCCACGGAAGAAGAATAGTTTTATCTGAATAAAAGGTTTGTGCAGATGCTGAAGAAAACGAAAGATGATGTTGCATGGCAGAATTAATCTGTTTCAGCAAGTATATATGCTGTAGATGGAGTAGCAGCTGAATTGCTGTAGAAATTAATTTGCTCCACACAGAATGAGTTGAATAATTTACTAGAATAAACATGCAGGGCCATGATAGGAAGCCATCTATTCGGTGTGTCTGTAAAGAGACAAAAAATGAAAGTAGTCTTGTAACTTGCTTTTTGCAAGCAGAGAGGGAAAGCATAGAAAGATTTCCTGGGCAGTGTGTGTGACAGGATGGAGAGTAGCCACGCTGCATGCTGCCATCTCAAACAAATATAGGTACCTAGGAAAATGGACTCACCAGCTCCAGCAAATTACAATATAAAGGAAAAGTATTTAGTGTTGCTGCTCATATCAGTGGGTGTTTCTTTTGTCTGGAGGAAGAAAGAACCAGAATCTTAACAAATCTATGCCTGGAGCAGTGCGTCTGTGTACTGTTCCTTACACAGGACCTGTGACAGTTGTATCTGGGTTCTGTGTGATGACCACAAAGCCTGCACGATTACTGCCTATAATACAATGGTGGAATATGGTGTTAAATCAGTTAGAATAATTTACAAATGAAAAAATGTACACTGATTTTTTTTTCCTTCTCAGCAAAGTAATAAATATTCCAGGTCTCCAGCAGAAGCCTGACAAGAGGGGGAATGAACTCCTTATGGAGGTGTATGGGTATGATCTGTGAAGTGAGGCCTTCACCTGCCATCCTGACTGGAGCAGCGTGCTGGTGCATTCCCAGTCAGTGGGAATGGGACATCAGCATGCTGGGGAGTAGCAGGAACAGCATCGCAGAGGAGAGAAAACTAATGGTTTTCATGTGGTCTGTATCAGAAGATGGTTGTGTCTTATGCAGGGTATTGAATGGTTAATTTCCATTGGCACCAGTTGAATCAGTACATTGTTAAGGAGACAGAACCCTCCCTTCTTTTGTTGTAGCCTGATGTCACATCAGTAAGCACACATGCAGCTGTCCCCAGTTTTCTCTAAAACATTACACAAATGTTATATTTGGTTTGGCTGTGCATGTAAAACATATCCCGTGAAGTCAAAAGTTGTGGTGTTGGAGAGCTCTTCTGGCAGCTGGATTTGGTGAAGTGTATACATACCTGAGGTGGAATTCATCTTGGGTGATGTTAACCAGGAGTCTATACACAGTTGCTTGGGCTCCCTTAGTAGCCTCAGAAGAAAGAAATGTGTCCATAGAGTGACTGACCCTCAGCCAGTGGTTGAGTTTTAATGCACTTGTTGAAGTGCATTACTTATAGATGGGTGAAGGTGACATAAAATATGCCTTTACTGGTGTCATAGCAAATGGGTCCATCACAGTGAGTAGCTGAACTGGGCACTGCTGTTAGCAGGTTTGCCTTCAGATGCATTATAGTGGGCATTTTAGAGGTAAGAGCTGATGTTGCCACTCTTGACTCCATGCTAGTAGTGTTGTCAGAAATACTCTCTGGGTTTCTGATTTATGGTTCTGGTACATAAAGGTTTTCTGGTTTTCTGACCTGGTAAGATTTCCCATCATACCAAGTAATTTGGAATTTGGGCTTGCATAGGGACAGGTGAAGTAGTTTGTTTTAAGTTGGTAAAAAGGATATTTGGAGTATCCAGGTCTTCAGATTCTTGGTTTCAGTAATGTAGATGTGTAACATTTTCCTTCTGCATGCTTTGCTGTTGAAAGAGGAACAGCCAGATTTCTTCTGCTGCTGATGCCTATAAAATTCTGACTCACAGAACTGCTTCTCTAACCACTGGTGGGAAATGAGTTCAGTGGGGTGGTTGATGGAGCAGCTGCTCCCTGTGCTTTGCCCAGCTGAGAAGATTATTCTGCTGTCAGTTGATTTGCCTTTCCTGCCTACCCGAAGTTCTTCCACTTCAGGTGATCATCTTCTGGTGAATTTGCAAAGCCTTTTACCTTGGATCCATTCGTGAAGCAGACTTTCTTTTGCACACTTAATTTATTGTGCCCTCATGAGAACAGTTTCATGCTATCCACGGCTTATGATTAGTCTGGCTTTTGAAGGCTGATTCAGCAGGCATATCTCCTATAGTAGTCTCAAGTGCAGCAACTATTATGCATATCTGCTGTATCAAATTCCATGGAGCTTGTGGGTGGTTTGGAAATACTGTAAGCTAAGCAGTTTTTGAGCACAGCTTGTTTCTGTAGATGAAGGCACGATAGCTTCTACAAAGTGCAGCTTTTTAATTTTTTTTTTGTCATTTACACTAATCAGGAGTTTAGAAATAAGAAGTAAGAGAACCCAATTTGCAGTGTTCAGGAATTGCTGGAAAACAGGTAAGTAGAAGATAGCAGAGGTTGGCAGGCAGTTCCCTGACAGAGATGTACAGCAAGTTTTAATTTTACACGTACATAGATCTATATGTGTGTAGTGATTCCACTGTATGGCATTAAGATTTGTCTCAGGTTACACTGAACTTAGAAGACAGCTGGTAGCTCTTAATAGTGAAGGGTTTTTTAATTTCAATATGAGGAATGATGACATGATGTTTTCTTTTATATAAGATCACGGGCTCCACGAAGGGGTCCTTGTGGTTTCTTTGTTAAGTGTGTGGTAAACCACTTAAAAAAAGCATGTAACAGACTTTCTTTTTTAAGGTCAGGCTTGCAATTTTAGAAGGGGTATTGCTACTGTTTAGCTCTGTTTTCCCCACGAGCATTTACTGCTGAAGGGATATTGTTTACTATGTCTTTTCATATCCTTTTACTTTTCAAAAGGGAAAACTTCATGTGCAGATAGCATGTTGTTCCCTATGAACAAATAATACCGGTGGCAGGAAGGGCACAGGTCACAGTAGCATGACACAGGCTTGTTTTACAGCCTCCCTGTGATCTGAATGCAATGAACAGTAGAAGGAAATGTAGCATGGGTTGTGAATTTATAATTTTTTTAATTTTTAAATTTATAATATTTATAAGTTTTCCTTATTTTACAAATCCATTAGCTCCATAGCTGCTGTGTCTTGCAGGAAGAGCTGAAGGCAGGTGTGGGTAGTGTTCCTGAAGGTGGAGGCACACTGCCAGAGCTCAGTTCTGTGTACATCTCTCTTGCTGTGTTGTTAAATGCAGTAGTTTGCAGGGAACACCTTGTGCTCCTTCAAAGAATCTACACCTAGGAATTCTTAACAATTCCCTGTGTTACCTTTGCATCCTATTACAGATGTGTCAGCCTTTCTGCTGAAAACGACAGAATCTGGAGGTAGGACAGGGCAGAATTGCAATCTTGCTTATGTTATATATAATCCAGTTCGTCTGTAATACTTCTCTGTAACAAGCTGATGCTTCTTCTTTGAGCAGCAATGTTTGATCGATGTTAGACATTTTTACTTTTGCTTATCATGACATCTGACACTACTATTGTCCCTGTTGTCCTTTGGATGCTTTTGCAAAAATCATGGTGTTACTTCTAATACACTCTATTTTTGTGAATCTGACATCTCTTTTTTTTCCCTCAGGTACAGTGGACTTGTAAGAAGAAGCTGTTCTTTTAGTATAGGGATGCAAGTTCAGAGGAATGCCTGTTACAACAGTATTACACATGTGTCAGTGGGCAATTCTGAGGAGCAATAGGGCATCCACTTTCAGTAGAAAAACAGATGATAAAGCACACATGAAAGAGGAAGAGCAGCTTGGCCTCTTAGGCTGAGAAGTGCACAAGTTGGACATATTTGAGGGACCAGAATTTTTGTCTTGTCAGTAACCAATATCCCATTTCAGGCATGACCTGCATAATATAGGAGCAGCACCAAGCTTTCTAACACACATTCTAGTCCTAAAATCAGTTGCCACTTTGCATGCCAAAAGACAGCATACTGGCAGAAGAATGATTTCAGTATATGTATAACCAAGGCACCTCGTTAGTGTTATAAACAGTGTTACTTGATGCAAGAGATGACTGAACCAGTAGAGCAGCAGCTAGCAAGTTAGGCTGGGAAAAGCTGAACCCTGTGTCTTTTCGAAGGAGGAACAAATACTGTTTCAGTAAAAACAATTCCAACATTTTCTTGGGCTTGGAGACAGAAAGCATAGAGGTCTTTGTAACCTGAGCAAACAAGTGCTTGACAGTAACACGATATGAACATAAACATCAAGTCTTTGTAGTGATGGCAGCAGTATACTAACCTACAGGCTTTTTAGTGTGTTCTCTTTTGATTACATAGTTTTATTGAAAAAAGATGGGTCCACCTAAGTTTCTTATAGATCTTCTGTTTTGTAGAGTAAGTTCTTCCTGAACTAAGCAAGATATATTGACAGTGCCTAATTGCTGTATTAATTTGGAGGAGAGTATTATTCCCATAATCTGATGCATCAGACCTTGGTGATCTGAATCAGTGTAGTCCAGATGCCTTGATTATCCAAGTGTAAGAACTGGTCACAGAGGCTTGACATGAAAATAGAAGTCTTCAAGTGGTGGTGCACTGGTTATGGTCTTAGCACATAAATCTTTCTGTGTATTGGCAGATAAAGAAACTTGGTGACCTACTAGGTCTTTTCCATCTCTCTCTTATATTATTGTCCATGTTGAAGCCCTAGAGCATAACTGTTGTTGCCTCCTTCTGAGCCAGCTGGCCTCAGGGAAGGAATCTGTCAGTGAGTATGAGAGCTCACCAGCTGGCCATGAGTTGTGTGCTGGCTCAGGAGACCCCTCCTTCATACTTTTAATAGCCTGCAGAAACGGGCCTCTCTATTACCTGAACCCATGATTGTTTGGAGATTGGTGGGCTTTCCAAAGACCCAGGGATAATAGCCTTGCACTTTATAGTGTTCTGCTGCCCTTTAAATTTGAAGTGTAGTAAGAGCAAAGTGTGGCAGATCTTGAAATAGTGTGGAAATGGAGCCAGCCTGGGATTTCTGTAGAGATGTACAGCAAGTGGCATGTAGTCCAGCACACCATATTGCTGGACCAGTGTATTCCTTTGCAGCCTCAGAGTGCTTCACAGTAACTTAAATATGCTCTGTCCTCCAGATAAAGGGGAAAGATGACTGTGGCAGTCAAGCTGGTATGTAGTCTGTGAGATGGATCCCATGTGTGGCACAGCGCTTTCAGGCACAGGGAGCACATCTCCCATGTCATCAGTGCACTGAGATAGAGATAAGTTTGCAGCTCATGAGCTGGGAGTGTCAATTACAATTGTATGAATCTTTATCCTTCACTCCTCTGAAGCCAACATAACAATGGCTTCTAGAACATTACTGCAATGAAAAAAGAAGCCTTTGAATCCAAAATACCATATTTTCTTTTTCACGTATATGCAAGCTTCCAGGTGTTACAGAGAAGCGCATAAATGTGTAAAGAGATGCATTTCTCTTAAAAGAATGAAGAAAAGAGATAATTAGGTTGCTTAAAAAAGAACATAGGAGAGATAGGAGAACAAACAGATGAAAAATATATTAATAAATTGAAGAGAGAAGCTGGTATCTGGAGAAACGGCCATATTATCAAAAATGGCTAGGAGTTTTGAGACGCTCCGTCTTATTTTATTTCTCATGAGGATTAAACTTCTGGCAATCTAAGCCACTGTTGGAAAGCCTGTTTTTAGATTCCTGAATCACTTCTTGTGGTTTTAAAAACTTTAAACTCAGTCTGACATACTAGGAGAAGCTCACCGTCACTGAAACTATATGATTTTGGGAAATACATACATGAGTTGCTTGTACGCTACACATACAGGATGCTGAAGAAAGCAGGATGAAGGTGCACTGACAGTACAGAGCCAGTGGAATATGATGTACTCTCAACTTCCAGATCATAGAAGGAAGAGTATTGAGTTTTGTGCCTGGTCACAAAGGCCTAACAGACAAGTAGCTATGTTGAGTCAGAGGAGAGATCTATACAGCCTTGTATAAATATGTCGTAATCTGATTTACCAGTATTTATTTATTACTCCCTCCATTTCCTGTGATTAGTGTGACATTTCTTTTGTCAACAGGTGCTCTGAGAATATCCTTCCATGTCTAGTCAGGTGCTCTGAGAATATCCTTCTGTGTCTTGTGAGCCACAAAAGCTTTCTGATATGTTTTATATGCCACAGTAATATCTAGACTTACAGTGATATAAAGCGCCTTTGGATGCTGAGTTCATATTCAAGGAAAATCACAAAGTCAGCCTACTTCAGTATATGTTAGTGTAAGACCATGTCTTTGAATAGTTAATTCCTATGCACTACACTCTGCACTGCCCTGATATCTGGTGATTAAATAGCATTTTTTGAAGTGGCACTAATATTGTGCATCTTCTGGCAGAAGTTCTTAAAATCTGCACCAATTGTAGTTGTTCAGTAAAAGGTAAGTATGCCCCTTAGGAGAGCTGCAAGGGAAAACCGCTTATCTGCACACACCTGAAACTGGAAGAGACAATTCACTGGAACTTAATTGGCTGCATGCTGGAAAGACTAATGATGATTCTGCATTCCATTGGCAAAGAAATGAGGTAGATGGCAAAAAAAGCTCTTATTATAGTGCCTGGGTAGTAGAAATTTATGGGAAGCTTGTTCTGCTTTTGCAGCCTGTGATGTCTATTCAAAATCTTTCTGTACAGTTTTTGAGGGAAAAAGCTGCAATACTGTATGCAATCTAAAGAAAAACGACACCTGCACCAAATCTGACAATGACTTAATTTCTGTCATGTAATATCCTAACTTCTGCAAATGTACTGTCGCTGTAAAAGAGTAATTTAACCTTATTTGCGGTGTTTTCTTAGTAAAATGATGCAGAGTGGGAAAAGGATGGAGAAGCAGCTATTTTATGTTGATGTAGTACTGCCAGTAAGGAAATCATCAAATTACTCATATGTCTCTTCTCAACTTTGTCTTTCAGCAGCTCTTGCTGTTCAGAGGAATTTAGCTATGATGTTGATCAGAGGGTGAAGTAACTAGAACAGGTATGGTATTGACATGAAGGATGGAGTGCTGGCTGAACTGTGGGAGTTTGGAAGAGACCATCCATTTTTGTAAAACATCTTGCTTCAGTAAGGGATGTAGGGAAGACTTTAGGGCTTTGACTGAAGCTTTCTGTAGCCAGTATCTTACAGTATCATGTTTCAGCTGATAACCAGTACCAAAGGCCAGTTGTGAAAGGGGGGAGTAAGAACCAGGAAACCCATTTTGGTATTTCATCTTTATATTCTGATTTTCAGTTGTCTGGGACTTCCTCAGGTTTTAAATTTGAGTGATTCTGCATGCTTTTTTTTTTTTAATTTTTTTAAATTTTTTTTTAATTATTTTTTTGTTTGTTTGGTATTTTTTTTTTTTTTGTTTGGTTTTTTTTTTCACCTTCCATGTATTGGTCCAACTGAACTTTTAACCTGTGAACATTTTTGGCATAAGCCTCATCCTCCGGCAATTGATGACGCAACTTGGCTAGATTTTGTAGGAAGAAAACCACTTCATTCATGAGCCTTTCACTTGCTAGTTTAATTTGATGACCTCTGTTTCTTTTGAAGGAAATGCTGAAAATCATTCTTTATTTACTTCCTTCATGTGTGAATTTGTAGACATGAATACCGTTTTTCATAAATGTTCAGTTAGCTCTTTCCATGCTCAAGATTCCTTCTTTTGTCAGTTGTTCTTCACACTGCAGCTGTTCCATGCTTTTTATCAAGCTGGTCATCCTTCTTTGTTTGCTGGTTCTGTTGTCTTTCCTGAGAAGACCCAGCCATACCTGTGCCCAATGTTCAAGATACAGATGAACCTCTGGTTTCGGTTGGGGCATAATATCATTTTTTCTTTCCTGTCCTAAAAATTTGTAAAATTTCATTTGCATGTTTGACTATCCCTGAGCACCAGGCCTAGATTTCATAAAGTTTCTACTATAAGCTCAAAATTTGTCATGTGGTGTATCAGCTACTTCAGATCCCATCCACATGTAAGTCGAGGATTGTTTTAAGTAGTTATTAAGAATAGATTTCATTTGTCATTTGGTCATGATATTGTTACTCATTGGTAACTCTTGTCAAATAGTTTTTGTATTTTAATTTCTTGAATAACTTGATGACATCTACAAACCTCAGTGTTTGAATTCAAAATAAGGTTCATTTCATGCGCTTTCTGGATTATTTGGTAGTATGTTGGACAGCAACAGCTATGGATCTGTAATAGATCCCTGCAGGACTTCACTGAATCTCTCCTTTGAAGAGTTCTCCTCTCCCTTTTCTGTTACCTTATTTCTGCCCACCTCCCCTGCCACCCAAGTCACTTCTAGTCTTCAGCCAGAGTAGTGTCAATGAGGGAATTTTCTGCAATTCAAGAAGACATTTTCACGATGATCTCTCAGGCCTGCATGCACAGTTATTTCTTCAGAGATTTCTCATGTATAAGAAGCACATTTCCTTCTACAAAACCTGTCTTGGTTATGCTGCAAAAAGAGAGGTCATTAGATTGTTGGCAGTAAGGGGCATTCAAAAACTGCAAATGCAATGGCAGTTAAAAACTATGGCTAATGAAAAACTAGTTGTGAAACTGTATTTTGTACTTTTTTGTCACAAGACTGTGGCTTTAAGAAACACTAAATATTGGGGCATTGACTGGGTTGACAGTAGGAACTCTCAGTTAACTTTAGATGCTTCTTTTAAAATGTTTTGGTTTGTGATTAGCGGAAAATATGGACACTTTATGTGAATGCCAAGTACAGAATTTCAGCATAAAGTAATTTTCTAGTTTTTCAGCCTCCTGGAAGAAGCAATGGTTACATTAATTTACACTTCCATAGCTTCCATGCAACTGAGAAGATTTTAGCCAAAAGAGTGCATTACCAAAAAAGCTCTATACTAGGGGCCAGAAGAAGCATAGTACCTTCTGAATCTGCTACAGGAGATGATGGTATGTAATCCTCTAGATAGAATTTTTTTTTTTCTCCCACAATTCCAATTACAAGAACTGCACTTCAGTTCTCAAAAGCTCTGTGTCCATTCAGCACCTGGTGGAGAAGCAGTATACCATTGTTACTTCATGTTGTTTTAAGTTGCTCTGGGGGAAGTGATTAATTAAATTTTTAGGCCTTCTGTTTCAAAAGACAGGAGGTATCTCCCTCCATTTTCTCCCAAATGCTAATGACATTTTACAGGAAAAGCCAGAACTAAAAGATAGATCAGATATACTTAAAGATGATGTTCTTCTGCCTGGCCCTTTTGAACTAATGACCTGGAGGTGGGAGACCTTAACAGTTCTTTGGGCTGTCGTCCCCTGGGGATGGAACAATGGATACTAGTAGCAATGACTGGCTTGCAGGATGATTTTTTGGTGAGGAACTACTGTACAATGAAGAACAGTCCTATGAAAATACATTCCATGGTAACAGAACAGCAGTTAAATCCTGTCTCTTTTTACTGGGAGATGCTTAATATTGAGGTTATTGCCAAACTTTTAATACAAAACAAAAAGCAAACCCATTCCAAGAGACTGAGGTTCAGGTGAACTTTCTCATTAAATGTAGCTTTTTATTAGTTTTCATTCATACATACATACATACATACATACATACATGCATATGTATATATATGAAGCCATTTTAATTTTTTCTATACCTGGAATTACAAGCAATGCCATGAGGCTATTGTAACATTTGCAGTTGTGCTGGTGCTCAAACCAGCACAGCAGTTAAGGTGATGTACTCAGCACTTCTGGTGTTCCAAGGTACTGGCATGTGACTGTCCATGCTATGCATTAAGTCTGTGCTGGAGGATAGGTGGCTAACTAGGTGGGCTGGGGAATCATTATGCAAGCTAACTTGCTTCTGTATCATTTTGTCAATAGAGGTGTTTGGGAACTGGGGCTTTGCCAGACAAAAATAATTAGCAGCTTCTTGAATATCAGCAATAGAAATTGGGTCATCTGAGGAGTCAGCCAGGTGCTCAGATGTAGATGGTGACTGTAGTTCACTTACTAAGAGAATTTAATATAATTGGTAAGAAGGCTGTGAGAGTGAACCTTTTCCAATATACAAAAAGGATTAATACTGATTTTTTTAGGGAACATGTTGGCTGTCTGCTCCATTTTAAGCATAGGAATGTGCTTTGCTACTGGAATAGTTATTTTTTTTAGCTTTACCTTATTTTATGCAACGCATCTTTTTGATAACTTGTCTCTTACTCTGGCTACATGTGAAGTGTCCTGCTGGCTTGCTCAACTCTTGAAGAGGCATATCATCCTGGCTCGTGAAATTGCTTCCTGTTTATACAGAGCAGTGTTACAAGCCAAATCATACGAGGACATCCTGAAACTTGGAATCTTATTTTGAAAAATTAAATGGGAAATAGATTGTTCCTTAGAGACTCAACTCATGGGAATAATACAGAACAAGGAAAAACCCCATGATTTCCTGTAACAGTGGGAGAACAAAATGGTAAAGTTTATGTGAATTGTTGTATGAACTAATGATGGTTTATATCAAAGGGAAGCTGCAACAGAAGAGTAGGGTTTATGTATGCAGAAATTTAGGAAAAATTCACACTGAGTTCTGTTTGTTATCATTTAAAAGCCTTTTTAATTGCTACACTTCGAGAGAAGTAGGCTGTGTGGTCCAGCAGCTGGGGCAGTGACTGATTTGCTTGCATATTTCACCACTGAACTCTTTTGCTTTTCTCTGTTCATAACTTCCCTGTTTCCATCCCTGTTTATGTTATTATGCTCACCATTGTGAGCTAGTTTGTGATAACTGGTGTAGAAAAAAATGTTTTAATCATTGCTGTGTTTTGTGGAAGGCCAGAGAGATGTAAAAAAAACCAAACAAGAACAGGTGAGAGAAACATTTAGAGAAGTTTTAATGCAAATGTGGATTGTATATTTGTACATGTACTTTGTAGACTCTGTGTGCCATTCTCTTTGATTATGTTTAAATAGGTAATTCCATAATTCTTTTGAAGAGGTAGTTAGGAATATCAACGTGAGCTTGGAAATGTTCATGACCTGCAATCACAGATGGTGAGAAAGGGTTTTTCCTCATAAATTCATCGGCATGAAGAAGCCAGACCTTTTCTTCTGGAAGAAAGGATGAACTTTACACAGCTTCACTGTATTTTTTCCGTTCAAGAATATATTTGGCCAGATTTTAAAGAGCTCAGCTCCCATTTGGGTACCTAAATTAAATGTCTGGATTTGGAAAAGTGTTTAGCATCCAGCAGCTACTTTTATTCCCACATATATATACCCAAATGGGAGATGAGTTGTTTTGACAGTGTGGCCCATTATTTTTCAAGTTGTTCGTGATTAAAACTCACAGCATTCCAGGAGCACTCTGTTAAAATACTCATAGAGCAGACAACCTTATGGGGCCATTTATGAAGCCATACTGCTGAGCCAGTAGAAATGAAATCTGAAATTGTGCAACCACATCTTGTAAATGGAGAGGATAAATGGCTGGTGGTTGTTCTTTTCCCTGGTTCAGAGAATTCAGCTGAAAATGAGAGGAAATTCGGGCAGTTGCAGCCACAAAAAACCCCACTTCTAAATTGTCAAAATTGGGGTTTGCTGTTTAAGTCTGCCATGTGCTTACAAGTTCTGTGAATCTGAGCTCTGAACAATCTGTTTTTCTAGGAATTCGCATTTACCTTGCCTTAATTCAAATTTTGTGCCACTGAGCTTACATAGATATTTTAAAATCATGGTTGCTGAGGCTTTCCCAAATACCATTGCATGTGTACTCATGATGGGTCTGGTTTATTGATGTGGACAAAATAGATTAATGTCCTGATCTGGGTATGTCTGCATGGCACAGTGAAGTGCTGGCTGACACGTCTGAGCTGGTGCTCACTTGTGGAGGCAGTTTAATTATGTCAATATACTGATCGCTCCAGGAGGATATATAGGATTTTGCAGTTCAGAATTAGCCTGATTGTCTCTGCAGAGGGTGGCACAGTATTGCAGACATAAAACTAAGGCTGGTAGAACTAGAAATTCAGTCTGCATCTTTTGTATTTCAGGCCAGTGTCCAAATTAATGTATTTTTTTTTCTTTTTTGTTTCTTTAATGCCTTTTCGCTCCTGTGATAGCAGACAGGAAGTTCATTCATGGTCAGAGTTCATCCAATTAGGGCCTTTCCAGGCACTTCAGTGTTGATCTATTAACCTTCACAGTCAGTGGAAAGACTCAGCATCTCACAGTTTTTACTTGAAGTGGATTGGATTCTTACTGAGATAAACTGCTTTTTCTGAGTGGCTGCAGTTATAGATAGCAGTAGAGTTGGGGGAAGCAGTAGTGAGGAATTTTCAGAGTGGTAAGCAGTGAAATATATTAAAGAGTATGTACAATATAAGAGCTATTGTCTCTCATGAGGAGATATGGGAGGTGAAGTTCCAACATCTGTACAACATATGCTGTCTGAAAATTGATTCAGCATACTGGACTTGGTGTTTTCTCTTCCAGTGTAGCGTTATTAGTCAAGGCATGTATTTTTTGGATCATTATAAAGCTGCCTAGTGGGATAACATTGGAGAGGGAGAAATCCGTGCTTGCAGACTAGCTTTGTAACAGTGTGAGTGTTTATGGCAAGATTGCATTACTTACTTTCTAGCTATGAAACTGCTGTGAGCATCATACCATACCTGAGCTGTAATATATTGTTTAAAGTCACTACCGGGTATTATCCAATAGTTAATGCCTGAGAAAACAATATATTATTGCTGTTATAAATTGTTTCTTTACTGGTTTTGGTTTCTCTTTTTACTGAATAGCTGCTGACAACAGCCCAAGTCCCTTCAAGCTGGATTACAGTAGTTGAGACAGAGAACCATTTTATGGCTTTGTTGTATATATGTATGCTTTAGGAGAATGCACATATACCTACTGCATTATTTATGTGGGTATTGCAAAAAAGTTCAAGGATAATAGGAAATTCTGCATTGTGCTACAACTGTTACTACTGATGCACTTTCTGGAAATAACTTGAGATAATTAAGCTAATCTTCTGAATTTTTTTTTTTTTTTGAACAGTCAGGTATTTGTGATTCTCAATGATAGTCATATCATATAATTGGGGTTGTTCGACTTGGAGATGAGATATTCTGGGGACACCTTATAGCAGCCTCCCAGTACCTGAAAAGGTGCTACAAGAAATCTGCAAAGGGACTTCTTACAAGGGCATGTAGGGATAGGACAAGGGGTGATGGCTTTGAACATAACGACAATCAGTTTGGAATAGATGTTAGGAAGAAACTCTTTACTGTGAGGGTGGTGAGGCGCTGGAACAGGTTGCCCAGAGACGTTGTTGATGCACCATTTCTTAGCATTGTTCAAGGCCAGGTTGGATGGGGCTTTGAGCAACCTGGTCTAGTGGAAGGTGTCCCTGTCTATGGCAGGGGTGTTAGAACTAGATGCACTATAAGGTCCCTCTCAACCCCAATCATTTAATGCTTCTATGATATAAAATATGCATAGTATCAAAAGATCTACATAAAAATAAAGCATTTAAAACCTGGTATTGAATTTTTGTATTTGTATTACACTTTTTCCTTAAGTATTGTACATTTAATTTTACCAGATTTTCAAAATTTGTTTCTGGAAGTTACTTATCTCTGTTGTACAGTTTTGAAACTGCAAGCAATATCATGTGTTGAAATGTGACTGTTTATTATATATTCTGATTTTCTGTGTGAAAGGATTACTCGCAAGAAAGAGATAAGGAAAAAAATGGAAGAACATAATGATTTGCTTCCAGATGTGAATTCTTTTTCCCTTCAAGGTATATATGTGAATGACTCAACTGAACAGTGGATAAAATATCTTAATATTAAAACAAAATAGGACAGGAAATATACCATAGAAGCATAGTCTCTTGGAGACTCACCCTTGCTTTCCTTTGCCCCCTTGAATTAATATTTTAACTTAATAAGATCTGCAAGAGTTCTGTAGTGGTTTTCATTTGTCTTCATGTACTGCAGTGCAGCTGTATAGAAAGCTATATTAATGTTTAAAACAGGCAATTTTGTCAAGAACTACTATGGAATCTAAATCTGCATTAATTATTGTCCTTGTTAAAAGTGCAGCAATAAACCATCATAGATAGATCTCTGTTTGTTTATATATCTCTAGACAACTGGTAACTGTGGCAAGATTGCACTTTGTGTGTATGAAACAAAAAAAAAAAAAAGTCCAAACATATATTCAGCTTTATTATTAAGTAAAGAACAGTGGGAGACTTAGGTGAACTACATAATATAAAAATCTTTGCTCCTTCTACAAAACAAAAGCGGTTTCATGTTGTTTATTGGTATGTCCAGCTATTGCATAATAGCCCCAGATAGCCATAGTATACATAATTGCGATATATCTCATAATCTCTGTTAGCATAGTACATTTTTCTTCCACAAGAGAAATTAGGTGCTTAGTGTTCTTTGGCTCACGACTTTGCCATCTTAAAGAGATTCTTAGTATTTGAGTGATGGTTGAATCACCCATTTTATACTTAAGTACATAATCCCAAGAAGGTTTAAATCAATGTGTTAATTGGTAAGTGATACTGTAATTATGTGTATAATCATGGAAATTTTGAATCCAGATTATTTACTTGCTCTCAGGAAATTAATCTACAGAGGTCATATATTAGATTGCTTGTTTATTAAGTGGAACCCCTGTAGTTACAAAGTACTGATTGGCTATAAGCTGAATGAAGCATTCTTACAGCTGTATTCAGCAGGTGTCAACAGTTCAAATCTTTGAGTGCGTATTGATCCAGATTCAAACAGTTCATTAATCTAAGCACACATTATATAGATTTTTCAATGCAATTTTGAAAGAGTTGAAAAATTGTATTGAATGATGAGAGATGATACTCAAATTATGTTTTTATGGCAAATCTCCCTTGTGCTTGTGACATACTGAGATGAGGTTGGGTGCTAAAACTGACACTGTGTCAGTGATTTTTATTTTCAGATGTACTTTTCTTTCTTGAGAGTAGCTTCAGTGGGTGAAGTAGTCTTTGCCTGCTGGCGGTATAAACCATCTGTTTTTCTAGCATCAGTTTTGTCACATACAGCCCCTGCTTCCTTTTAATTTGCTTGGACAGAAATAGCTTTGGTACCACTTAAGAATCCAAGAGGCATACAGATAGTCCTTGTGTTGTTTCTTCTCCTTGGTCATGATCCTGGAATCCTCTGGCAAGGCCATTCAGCACAGATTTAAAAATGGGGTGGCTCTAATGAAATCATCTAACACCTTGAACCTGTAAAGCTAAAGCATGTGCTTAGGTGCTTTGTTGTTGCATGGAAAAAAAGCCATGGAGATTATGCTAGGTGAAGCATTCAAAAGTATTCGGCTGGATTTTTCCCTCATCCACACTGTTGTACCTGAGAATAGAAGTCAGTTTGTCATTTGGATCCCTTGTCAAATGCTGTTTTCTCACATATGAGGTTAGTTAGAGTGTTTCCCTTTGTGATGAATTTGGACGCAGTTTCAGCAATCTATAGGCTTTTAGTTTGGCAGTTGTAAGATTTTACTAGCTTTCTCTTCTCTGCTAATTGCTAGTATCTTTATTGATGTAGAGAACAAAGAAAAGAAAGAAAGAGATGCTTTTGCTGTTAAAAGTGAGAAAATAAAGAGAGAAAGACTGTTCAATTTTAAGGGAAGAAAATGCAATATATAGAAACAGATCAGGATTTTCAGGAGTTATATTTTTTCCTTACTGTAATGATCAAACTAAAGATATACTTTCACTCCTGCTGGCCAATTTTGATTAGATTGCTGTAATACCTAGTTCCATGTATTAGGATAGCAGGAATGCCTACTTAATAATTTACAAATGATAAGAGGTTTTCATTATTTTCTTTTTCTCGCTCCTTGTGGTTTCCAATATTTTTTTTGGCAATATTATGGAAGTTATGATACCTCTCAGACACTTGTAATTCATATAATATGAATTGCAAAGCTGCAGAGATGGTAACAATTATGCAGTAGAGTGTTTTAGATCGGATGCAATAAAGATATTGTGCAAAATCTGACCCAATTATACTCCTTTTATACTGGCAATGCTGTTGTTATTTCCTGGCACGAATAACTAACTTTATATTATGTTTAGTTTCATAAAGTACAACTTGTATTGTACAGATTCAATATCTAATAAAAATGCAAAATTGTGATAAAGCCTATAAAATAATGGATAGGAATTTTTCAGAAGAGTTGACATGCCTGTCAAGATAATGCTGATAGAATTTTGTATGTCTGCAGTAGGACACAAAATTAATTACCAAAAATCTGGCATTGTTAGTCCTTTTTTGCAGTTATGTGATAGCTTCAGTGCTCTGGAAAGAAAATCAAAGCAGAATTTAAAACTATAGTCAGAATGTCAGGTTTTCATCTAGAAATGTTAATGTATGTTAAACTTTAATTAAAAAGACTGCATATCATATCTTAACCTTTTTTTAATATAGCATAATTAACTATGGTACGGACCCTATTCAAAGATATGTTATTTTACTGAAAGACTATCTTAATGTAAAGGAATTCTGGTTTTCAGAAAATTATTGTCACCTTGTAATTTTGGAGAGCTGAGCATACATACAGTGGTTGCAGTCTTCTGTAAGTTCAAGGGTGCTATTCAGTCACAAAAATTGGTGACTTTTCCAACATGAAATGCAGATTGAGCACTTCATACACATATAAAATAACAAAGTTCCTTTGTAACCTTTGTGTTTTTAAAGATATTTTATCCAGACATCACTACACTGTTGAAAGATGGGGGTCTGTAAATTGCTGAGTTCCAAGATCTGTTTTTGTGTCGGGCTGCCTCTCCTTTGCTGCTCCTGATTGCTGCGGATCCTTTCATCTAGATAATGTCTCCTTCCTCTGTCTTTCTCCCTGAATGTGAAGGCACGCAGGGTGTCACGGGAGGAGTTTCTTGGAGCAATGGTGATGTGCTGCAGGAGAGGCGCTTGGTGGCCAGATGTGCTCTGTCCCCTTGCAGCTGGCAAGCAGAGCCCGCCGAGGCACCGGGCGCTAGATGTCACTGTTCCTCCACGGTGAAACAGCCGCCTGTGCATTTTTTGGGCTGTGACTGTAAAGTAGCTGTAGGTGGCAAAGGCTTGTAAATTTGTTTTGCATAGTGCCACTTCAGATCATTCAGTCATGGACTTTGAGACAAACAGCAGCTAGGTTACAGAGAGTTTTCTCATGTCATTTAATCATTGAGTATAGAGTTGAGATGGAGGCACCATCAAGCCTTTTTTAGCTGAATATTGTGTGAGCCAGCTGTTGGTCTGCTGTTTTTGAGCTACTGAAGCCTTAATATAGAGGAGAGGAAGCAGGTCGTTCATCTCCATATTGTTTATCAGCAAAGGGATGCCTTTATTTGTAGCCACTCATTGGAAGAACTGGATGACAGCTTTACTAGAAGTTCATAGGTGAAGGTTGGTTAGGTAGTGCAAGCTGTAGTTTCTCTCTTCACTCACTGAAACTTGCTCTCTTTGCTACCAAAGGTGAGCAGCAAAGGGGAAAATAATACAGGGACAACACTTGTAATAAGCTTTTGTGCCTGTGTTTAGACCAGAATTTATTGGAGAAGTACCAGTGACAAAAGTGAGTACAGAAGCTGGACATTAGTGCTGTGTATATTAGATTAAAAGCTTAAAAATAGCTTCTGTAACCTACAAAAAACTGTGTTGGTGTGGATGTCGCTCCATACCTTTTAGAAGGTATTTTCTTCTGGTCTGCCCTTCTTTCCACAAGGAAAGTTTTTTGACCAGGAAATTTTTCATTCTTGAAATAAATAGTAGCTCTTAACGTCCAGTAGCTGAAGTTAGAAAACTGCAACTACTTGTGCCATATTTTTATATTTTGGTTTGTCATCAAACCTAATTGCTTCATCATGTGGTAACTCCTGTGTCAGGAGAGATCTTTAAATGAAGGTAAAATGTCTTTCTAAAAGATACCCTGCAAGTAGCTTAGGAGGTACAGGCTTTGTGCAGGAGTTATTAGGTCAATTTTTGTAGACTGTCTGTTATGTGAGACCTAGGGCTTTGTATCAGAATCATGACTTTGCCTCCAGATAATCCTAGGTTGTGTGCTGGTGTGTGACATCTCTACTTTTCCTGTGCTCCTAAGTAGAAAATCTCAGGCAGTATCCTTATAGAATGGAAAAGACAGAAAATCTAATGTGGCTTAAATTTCAATCATGTTTGTCGTGTTTGTCTTCAGAAAAGTAATTCTCTATAAATAGAGTTAAAAATATAAATGTTTTTCTTATTTATTGTCCCAATAAGTACTGTAGAATAACTACTTCCATTACAAGAATATTTTTTATTTTTGAATTTAGCAAATGAACCTTGGGCTTGTTCTTTTTAATGTTTTTTCCCAGCTGGTAAGATGGTTGAACAAACAGGTCCATTTAACCCCTTTTGGTCTTGCATAGAGGTAACTGATTTGATTTAGAAATCAGTTCTGGTGGTAACCTAAAGGGTACAACAAATTGAATTCTCTTGGCTAGGTAAGCTTTTCAGAGCTGAGGAGCAAAACGCATATTATCATTAACATCACAGGACTGGATAGTCACAGGAATGTGGTAATCACACTCTTTCTGTGTAGAGGTGCATCTTCAATCAGTAAGGATGCAGGTGACAAAAGGTAGTTAAATAAAAGTGCAGGATAGGTAGTTCAGCCATGAGAGCTAATGGATGGCTACCAGGATCCCAGTGTAACCTAGAAGAGAGGCTGCATTTCCCCTAGACATATTTGGAAATAATGTTGTATCCAGTTAAATCAGGCTGACAGATCCTCCCTTAATTAAGTCTTAGTATCTAAGGTCTTACTAAGTTACAAATTCTATTGACACTATCCATCACCACTGAATTTTGGCCCGCTGCAAGTTGGGTTGGCCTGTTCTGTATGGGGCTAAAATCCTGTTAGAAGAAGAATTAATTCAACATGGAAATTAAATGCTGCGGTGACAGAAGCTGGAAATTTGTTAGGCTGTCTTTCAGAGGATGTAGAAACAACTTATGTTGTATGGATGTAGTTTAAACTCAGAGGTGATTGTGATGTGGCCACCCATGACATTATGGTAAAGCCAGCTGCTGCCCTGTGTGATAGGGGATGCCCATTCTGGGAGCTGCACTGCTATAATCTTCACATGGCTGATCAGGATCCATAAGATGCCTATCATCAGATATATTAAAACTGGCTTCACTGGTCTTGCCCAGCCTTACTTCCTTCCACAACAGCCAGGGGTGTTGGCTGCTCAGTGGCCCTTGCAGCACAGAGCCCTGTACCAGAGTCACAGGTGAGATGCTTACAGTCCTGTAACTTGGAAGCTACAGGTAAGCTGCACAGTCACGCTTTATCTGGAAAGGGCATCACCTATATCCTTTTGCAAGATGTTACAGTTTATTGACCTGATTCTCTGTCTCAACCCTGCATAGCAGCTGTAGGTTTGGGGCAATACTGTAAGCAAACAATGAGTTTTGTATGCCTTGGACCTCAGTTTTGGGGCCCAACTTCCAACCCTGGTGAAGAGCAGACTTCAAGTTAGTAGGTCAGAGGTGTTAAACCTGACACTTTTGTAAGTAGACAAGCTTTGTTGGGGGTATTTTAAATAGTGTAATTCAGGGTAGGATAATTAAAGGAACATGGATCCTGTGAAAGCTTTTCATTTGGGGCTGGACTTCAAAAAAGTAGAGAAGGAACATGTGGATTTCTCCAGCCTGCTATGGATCCTTTGGAATCAGGAAATTATGCAGAATCTCTCATTTCTTCCACATGAGCACGTCCTGCTGCCACTTTCCTAACTTGACCTGACTTTAGATGTGACACATGGCACTTCCTCTCTTGCATGAGATTTTTTCCCCATTCAGGGGCCTAGAGGTCAGAAGGAAAGAGGAACTTAGTGTTCCAAGCATAGGGAATAAAATACTGCTGCTACTTACATGTTGCAAGAGTGGCTAGGAACCACTGAGTTTGAGATACCAATCCAGGGACCAACTTCACTCAAAAGCTTGCATATTATTTAACATTTATTTAAATAGTGAAACTCTTTGATTGTTAAATTAGCATTAAAGGAAGCTGGAAACTGGTTTACAGTCTCTGGAAAGCAGCCATACATCATCAGTGTCATAAATTATGTCCTTTTTTACCAAGATATTGGCTGCCAGCTGAAAGGTTAGAAATAACTTATTTTATTTTCAAATGCAATTTGCAGTTTATGTACAGAGGGAAATGAACAAAATGGATGCAGCTGTTTTTTAGATTAACCCCACAGAGTTTTGAGGCATGGAGTTCCCAGGGAAGTGCAGTGTGTTCAGTATTATTTCTCCAGAACAGGAAAACCTGCCTATTTGTGGCATGTGAGAGTTAAGGGGTGGAGGGACATGTGCCTGTATTGGCAGAGAGCCCAGGCTGCCATAATGACAAACCCACAGAAGAAAGCAGTGGAATAACTCTCAGGATATTAATTCAACAAAACAGTGATGTGTTTAGGTGATGCAAACACAGTTTCAGGATGTAAGAAAAGGAGGGGCATGGTTTTTAGGGACTTCTAGTGCTAATTAGCAACATCAAATTCCTCTTCTCTGGTTCAGCTGTACTATCTCACTTCAATCTTTGAGGAAATTTCATCTTTTGAAGAAAAAGCACTTTCTGTTTTGGAAACTTTTGTCTCTCATGAAAGTGCCAAAGATGTGAATATCTGAGAAAGTCCCATGAATTGAAGAGGTTATTTGGCATTTTTTCAATATATTTTGTGTTTAGCTTTTTTCAGTGCAGTTTGTACATTTCTGCAAGTCAGTTTGTCAGGGAAAACTCTAACACAGGAGAGTAAATCTTGAATTAATAGATCCAGTGGCTTAGCATTTGTGTCAGGTCACTTAAAGTTATTTTAAAATTATACATAAAATGATTTTTAAAATCAGTGAGCCCCCCTAGGTTGTTTAATTTTCAAATCCATCACTCAAGCTGAGATGGTTTACGGTGCATGTGACATAGTAGAAGAAGGATTACTGTACGTGTGAAGCATGAGGACAAAGATTACTGTGGAAACACTACAGTCAGATGTAGCTGGGAATCATCATTTTGTGCATAGGAGGTTTTATTTATTTACAATAGTTTCCTTTGATTTGACAATGAGACTGGATCCTACACCCAGCATGCAAGTTAAGGCTGAAATACCATCTGTAAGGTATAGATGCATGTTGTGGTTTTGTTTGGTGGTCACACAGCTGCATCATTAGCTGCATTTTATGTGTAGAACTGCAGCAGGTGCTTACTTTGTAAAATAGTTTCCTCTGGCATGTGCTTTTTTAGTGTTCAGAGAAAACTCATGCAATATCTGCTATCTTGATGTTTTATGACCTGGGAATGGAGTTTATGGTAAAAGAACAGCAAGCAGAAACTGGAGCCTTGCAGTGAGAATGTACAGGTCAAGTCCAGTTGCATGAATGATTGTTGAATTGTTTTTATATGGTTACTTACTGCTGCAGATTTTTAAATGGAAAATACAAAATCATACAGTCATTCCTGAAAAAGTTTCCCTTCATATTAGTGGCATATTCCTTGTGCTGAAGAAATCAATGCTGGTGATGTAATGGGAGTTTCTAGATCATAGTGGTATGTCATTCACATGAAGAGAGCATCGTGGGAGCTGGTGAGATTGATGTCCTCTCTAAGAATAGCACTGATTATAGAACAGATTTTCCCATATACAGAGCCATTTTTAATTCGCTGCCTACTGCAGCTGCCAGCCTGCGGAGATAATTCCTTCTAGCAGAATAGCTCTAGATTATTATAGGGAAATCAAATTTCCATAAAAGCATTTTATCTCTCCTCTTTTTTTCACGTCAAAGTTACCAAACATTCACTTCCAGTTACTTCTTTGCATGTAGGAAGAACTTTGTTAGAATTACATCTTAAGTAAATTTTGTTAAGATCTTTCTGACTCTGTTGTTTTATGTATTTTAGAATGAATACTAAGCAACTACAGATAAGTATTGTAAAGGAACAAGCAAGATTTTAAAACAGAAAACTGAAATGAGCTCTTTTTGCACACCTTGAGGAGCCCAAGTGACCCCATAGGCATCTGCTTAATTACATGATCCCTGTGACCTCAGCAGGTCCTGTAGGATAGGTCCATGTGGTTTGAAAGTGTAATGTAGCCGGCCAGTGTTTAGAGAGCTGTGCAAATCTGAGTGGGTATTGTGATTCACTGATGAGGAAACTGAGACACAGAAAAGTTAATTAACTTGCCTAGGGTTACAAACTGAGACCAAAGTAGACTTACAGTCTGCTGAGCTGAATGTGGTTGCCCATGTGGTTGGACTCTTCCCTGCATTATGTTCTTTAGCACTCATTCAAACAGATTTTTGAGGTTCAACAGCAAGAGCAATATTGCTGGGTTTTTGGCTGATATTTTTAATACGTATACTTACCCAGTATTGCACTTAGCTATGTATATCTTAGAATCTGTATACCAGCTGCTTTTTTAAGGTCCAGGGAAATATTGTAGTGAGGTCTTAGGGAGAAGAATAACATTTTCTTCCGGTTTTGAATTCTAGGTTTGAAATTCTGCTTAATTTGTGTTTGCTTCAGCCTTGTTCCCAGATCAAAGGACTACAAATTAAAAATATTAATGTCATTGTGTCTCCTCTGTTAAGATCTCTAGAGTGACTTGTAGAATTCTAAAACTGTATTGTACAAGCTAGATATTTGAAGGCATCTTCAGTTGGGGCATCTTTCAGTTGCCCGAACTGAGATAGCTAAAGCCTCTACTTGCTAGCCCGGAAAGGTGCAGGCATTCCAAATACAATGTGCTGGGTCCAGGTTTGTGGACACGGTCTCAGATAGATGCCTTTGCACAGGCAACTGAGCTGAGGTCCCAGATTGACTGCAGAGCTAAAAAAGCAGGCTAAGCAGCAAGAATGGAGCCTGACACACTGACTGTGAAGGCAAGGTGGTGGCTCATACCTGGGTGAAAGCAGCGAGAAGACCATTTAGTAGATTAGCTTAGTTTCAAATTCAGAATTTGCTGCTTTGTTCCTTTGAAAACTCCTTGAAGGGGAATGGTAGATATGAATAGGCAGTTATACCCCCAGCACAACTGTGAATTTCTTGGTATGACAAAGCTTAGAAGCTGCACGGGAATTGATTTCTATGTTTTGCATTGTTGAGTCTGATCCTAAGGTGGAGTGTAGGCATCTGTGTCCCTGTGGGACCTCCTACGGTTAAAAGCAGATGAAGTGCTGAACACTCCAGGAAGATCCACTGTAGTCTTCTAGCATGTGCTCTGTAGGAGGTCTCAGTGGTTTTGATTGGAGGGGCCAGGAGTGAAATTAATATTTATGTTGCTAGTTATGAGATGATTAAATGTTATACACAAACAATTAATTGATAACCTTGATGCCTTTTCTGGCTTCATTGATTTCAGTAGATGGGGCTTGTAGAGGTCTTGGTCACTCTGTGCATTATCAGCAGTCAAAATTATGGATTCCCTGAACAGTGTGCAGAGTTATATTTTTCCCAGGAACTGAGATAGCCTGTGTAAGTACTGTGCTCCCTCTGCTATCAGGTGCTAATGCAGAGTTTACGGTTGTAACAGGCAAAATGACTTTGGAGGATTGTGCTGTAACCTGATAGTTTTTCCCCTACCCTCAGTGTTATAATATGATTTGGTCTTGCCTGTGGATGGAAGTAAATCGTATTTTACCCTCACTGCTAAATTGTGTTATGGCCCTGACCTTTATAGGTGAGACAAAACTGCATTATAATGTGGTTATAGGACTGCCGTGTTATACAGGGGAAACACGGTTATCTGAGGGTCTCATGAGAGTGTCCTAAGCCAGAAGACAATTAGGAGTTTGGATAACCAGGAATTTCTGTCTCACAGATGCATTAAGCTAAATCAAAGCTTCACTGTTGAAGCTGGGGGACAAATGTGAACCTAGTAAATATGCATTAAAATGTAACATAATATTCAGTGTGATGAAGTGGAGTGGAGTGGAGCAGGCCCTCAGCTCAGCTGCTGTGAGTTGTCATGGCACTGTAGTCAATCTATGACAATTAACACCATCTGGGATTTTCGTGTCTTCACAGACTGGCCCTCCACTGTGTTTTTCCTAGTATGATTCTTTCTAAAAATAAAAAAAATGGAAACATCAAGCCAACAGGCAGTATAAGGTCCTGTTAGACAGAAAAGTCTGTCTTTTCAGACAGAGATAAAAAATCATGCTCATAACTGCCCAGCTGGGTGTAAGGTTCTAGTATGTTAGGTGAAATGCTGATTATGTATGCTGGGGTTTCAAGCAATGCAGTAGAGAACCCCATTGAGAAGAAGTATATGCTAGAAAATACATACCACTGCAGATTCCCTAGAGATCATAGCTGATAGATGGTCTTCTTTCAGAATGACCTGTTCTGTTGACTCTGTGTGAAAGACTGGTTGTAGGTGCCTTGCAGAGACCACAGCGGCTGTACTTGCTGCCTCTGAGTAGGAGCAGACTGATCTGAGCAGCCTTAGTGATCTCCTGTCACAAGAAGTCAGTGTGGGGCCCGGACTGGGAACACCTGTTCTATCCCACTTCTCTGATTTTCTCCCAAGAATCTGAGTGAAACTGTCAAATCTAGGTGTGTACCTCCAGACCCTGCTAATTCAAAGCTAGAGATTGGTTTACCTTGAGTATTGCTCGCACCTTGTATCTAAGGGTGAGCCTTCACTTTATATAATACAGAGCTGGGTGAAGCACTCTGCAGGATGTTGTGATGATTGCTTTCCTAATGTATTCAAGTTGCTAAATGAAGTCTAAAATTAATTGGAATTCTCACAGCATCTTCAGGGATAAGGGTTTAACAGTGTGCAGACCTTAAACTGTTTGCACAGTTGTGCCTTACAAAAAGGATGTGTAATGTTAGCAAATACCTTTCTGTTCCCTTTTACAGACAGCTTCTGCTTTCCTGCAGCAGAAGCCTGACAATGGGACTGCCAGCCCTTGGTCTTACAGACTGCACTTCACTGGATCTTTATAAAAGCGTGTGTGTGTGTATATGTAGAGAGAGAATGTTTTTCTTTGTGTATATACAGAGCACTATATAGTACAGTTGCATTTCAGATTTTAGTTTAAAAAGTAATTCCTTATGCCAAGGAATTCTCTGTCTGAACCCTCACCACCGTGACCATTTCCAGCTCTGATGGGTTTCCCATTCACTGGAGCTGAGTGTACAAGTGGATGAAAAGGTAATTTCACAGGCCCACAAGGAGAGTGTATTTCATTTTTAGTATATGCTAAGGATTGGGCATTGGTATTCAGTTCTGGCTTTCTCCTTCATAATAAAGAAGGATGGAGGCATTTTGCTAACACTGAAGTTTAGTTTCTGCAGAACCTTGGTAGTGTTTGAGATGATGGAGCGTCAGATTCTTGGGCAGTATTTTTTGTTGATGTGAATGAGGCTACCCTGAGTTTACAGAGGATCTAGCTGTGTAAATCCTTCAAACTTACAATTTGCTACATCAAGTGATTTCTACTGCTACATCTCATAAGTCATAAGAAATACTGCTATGAGTTTTTTTTTTCTTGTAACATTTGAAGCCCTGAATACAAACTCATGTTTCACTCTGACACTATACCAGGCAGGTCACCATGTGATTGAAATGTAAAATAATATCATGTAATCAAAGTAAATTTCTTGTGAACCAGTCAGCTCCCCCCACTCCCATCATGTGGACTAACATAATAGAGCCTGCAGTTGTATGACTGTAATTTTGATAAGATTACAGCAGACATCAAAATTTATTAAGTCAAAGTTGTTAAAAGAAAAAATACTGTAAGGAAGCATAATTACTGACTGTCTTTCTTCAGACCATATTAGCTTGCATATGATCATTGTCTGTAAATAAAAAATAAGTTTTGATGGATTTTATCAAGGAAAGACTGAATTTCTTTTGGGCTTTTACTATCTTGTGTACATGACAGTCTTGACAACTGTGTACCGATCGTTATGTTCTTATAACAATCAGGTAAGAGACTGATCAATTGAAGACATAATAAATTAAAGGTTTAATAATGTTGCTTGTCAAGGTATTACTAACTCAATAAGATCTGGCTTGTAATTTATCTGGTATATTTATATTAAGTAGGAATTACACTTAGAGATTTGTATAATTGACTTGCTTTGCAGCTTTTAAAAAAATAGATTAACTTTTAAATTGTGTGTTATTTCCTGTAAATAACAATGATTAGTTTGGTTCTGGCGTAGGATGAGGGAACCAACAAAGTGGAACAAGAACCCTGTCAGAACAGCACCATGATCTTTTACAGTTTATGTTGGCAGTTAAATTAAGGGTTTTTCTTTTCCCCATAGAGAGTTCTTCTCTGGGTTTGCAGTAGAGTTGGTGTGCTCTTAGTGATGTACATTTAAGCCTGGCATTATCAGCAGTTTCCTGAAGCAGCTGTGCAACACAGTGTTCTTCTGCATAAGCACTTTGCGGGGAAGGTTACAGAAGCATCCAGAGCTACTCATGGGGAAGCTAACCTTAGGCTAAAGTAAAAGAAGGGCAGAAGTGTTTTTTTATTGATGATGCACTAATCCACTGGGTTTAAACTATGCCTTCTGGTTGACTACTTGCTTTATTTGAAGCCCAAAACATGAAACTCACTGACCAAACATAATGGTGGTCTATTAATAAGAAAAGTAAATAAAATACATCGTGTTTTTATCCCTCAGCACTTCTGTTATCCTTGTTGGAGTTACAGCTAAGGATCTTTACACAATCCAAACAGGTGCTGATGTTGGAAGAAATTAGAACGAGGAATAGAGTTTGGTGTTTTTTTTTTTTTTTTTTTTGGAGAGACGTCAACTTCTGTTGCAGGTGTAAGTTTTGAAAAATATAAACAAGAAGCAGACTCTGTGTAATGTACCATCAATTAAGTTGGTTTAATAGCATTTCAACTTGTTAATAAAGCAAACATTTACTTATCTTATCTCTTGTAAGCAGGAAGGAAGTTACAGTGCACAGTAATGCACACTGCTGTTAGGAAAAGTGGTTTATAATATCATATGATATAATTTGCAGTGAAGCAAGACCAGCAAATTACTATGTGGGAGCACTCTTTATCCTCTTGATTTAACTTCTTTCCCTCCATTCCCCCTTGCTAGCTTTGTTGTTGTTGTTGTTCATTTTCCTAGTTTTCTGCATCCATAGCATTTCCTTCTGTAATCTGCTTGGATATCAACAGCCTGGATGTTCCAAGATCATACCACTGGAAAACTGATAAGACGGAGGATAAATGGTGTGAACTCTCCTTCCCTTTTTTTTTTTTTTTTTTTCCCTCTCTGGATTGAGCTACTTTGAGGAGCAATCAGCATTAATGTTTAATTGTACTCCAAGGAATGCTCTGGTATCATCAAGACTGACAAATGATGGTCTGAGGAATGAGGGCACTTGCTGAAAAATTTCATTTGTCTGTCAGTTTTAAAAAGTTGAATATTACGGATTGATTTTCTTGTTTCACGTGTCTTCCCCCTTTGCCCTTGAATCTTCTTGTACCAATCTCAGTATTGCCCAATGAGAAGAAGGCTCTTTTCTTTCAAGAGAAGCCTAATTCTTGACTAGATGGAGATTCTTAGCATGATGATTAAGTCCTAAACAAGCAAACTTCCTGGAGCTGTTATATGCTTAGCAATTCACAAGTCAGCCTCCTAATATTTAAATATACCTAACTCTGGAATTTTGTTAAAAATTAATAGCCAAGAGAGCACAGGAGGAGTTTGGAGTGCTGGATCACAATTGCTGCAGTTTCCCACTGCTGTTGTGTCAAAGAGAATGAATTGCTGATTAATTCTATAGTTTTGCATGCAATAGTGATTTCTGAAAACATTCTCCACCTCCTTTGTCTGGAAACAATCCCATAGTCTGCTGACATTTGAAAGAATATACAGCTTATCTGTTGTGAAGTCCACTGAAAAATAATTTACTATTCACATGTTAAATATAGGGGCAGTTGGTCTTTTTATACTACTGCAGTAATTCTGTGAGGAAAATTTCAATGATGAAAATGAAAAAAAAAGTTAAAATAGTCATAATTTACTGCTTTAGTCTGCAGGGCAGCTGTTTTCTGCCTCTATCTGTATTCTAATAAGTCTTTTAAATGAAGAGATTTATGAGATTATTTTAATTTTGATGTCTTCTTAATGCTTCATACATTTTAAATACAACCTTTTAATAGTTTTTGAGATTGAAGAATTTAATTTTATTTTATACTGCAGAAATAAATGTATTCTCAGGAGACCACACCATTATTACTGCTTTTTAAACTTTTTTTTTTTTTTAACCCAACATGTCTGGCATATACTACTGTAGAATCAGCCAGCAGTGCTACACTTAGCATCAAATGCAAAGCAACATTGGAGTTTGAGGGACACTCTGGCTAGTAAGGATACTTTAAAAAAAAACCAACAAAACTCTGCATGCTGTGGGCAGTAGCCTGTTCACAGAGCTGCACAGGATGCTCATACTGGAAAGGTAGGATTCTGAATTCTCTGAATGCAGCAAAATAGGTGTGGTTGTGCTGCGTTAGGTACCTGTGCATCCCCACTATGTGTTGCTGCTTCAGCATGCCAAGACCAAGCCCCAGAGTGGCTGCATGGCTCTGTGGTGGAACAGCCTCAGCCACCTCCCTGGTGTCATCTCTCAGCTGTACAGCAATCTGATTCTTCATTAGCTCATACAGAACTCCTCTCTGCAAAATCTTGGTGCCTTGTACTTTTGCTTTGGTTGCAAGCTGTTACAGCAGGCATATTTTGCATAAGAGCAGAATAAAATGTATTAAAAGCTTTAAAGAAGTAGAAGGGAGTGGCAGACTCTTGCCTAATTTTAGCTATCCAAAAATGAAGTATTAAACTAGTCACCGTTGTTTTCAGAGCGTAGGTAGCGGGCCTTGCTTGGAAGGGCATGGTGAGTGTTTTAAATGTGGCTGAGAAATGTAAAGCCCCCGAAGACTGGCAGTGAGGATAGTGGTGGATAGCACAGGGGCTGGCAAGGGCACAAGCAGTGCAGTCAGAGGCAAGTCTGTGCTGCTGCCCACGCAGTCGTACCTCTGCAGTCTCAAAAGCAGTAGCAGGAGTGGCTCTGCAGCTGGCTACCTGTTCCCGTAGCCCTCAGTATTATCATGATTGGCATGTTTAATTACTGTTTATTAGAATGTATCTTTCTAACAGTGCTTGAGAGAGCTTGTGTTCTTCGGGCTCCATCAGTTCTATTTGCTGCAGAGGGCACAGGACTTAGCTCCACGCTGGAGCCTGTGTGGGTACCTGGGGAATGTGCAAATGCAGCACTTGAAGCCACTGTTGCTGTAGTGACTCAAATGAATGCTCTTCTGTCAGGCTTAAGACCTGTTCTTGCCCTTCTGAAATACTTTGGTTGAGGTTTTCCTAGGTCCAAGCTCTTAGGCATATGAGAGGTCAGGGAAGAACCCTAAGTATTTTGAAAGAACATCTTCCAAATCATACTTTCTACCTTACCTTTCAGGAGAAAATTGGATGGGAACTTAGGAGATCCATTGGGATTTCATAATTTATGCAACTTCATTAAGTTCAGGAAAGGTTTTATCTGCAACTGTTAAAAAATCACAGAGGAAAGGAGGAAAGACCATATTTTCTTCCAAAGGACCTACATATCTGGCCCCTGTTGATAATAGCATGAGATAGAAACTTGGCCTGAAGTGATAGGCTAGTCTTCTGTGCCATTCTTATATGTAGTCTTGTCACTGTAAGATAGTTTAGGTTGATAAGTCCATAGTGTTCAACCTTACAAGAGTAAAGATCAGCAATGGGAATTCACACTCGAATGAGTAAAATCTGAGAGAAAATTGTATTTGCTCTTTGGCCACATTGCAGAAATGGAAATTTCTGCATGACTCATGGCACCTGGATGTCCTGCTTCACATGCATCTGTGACAGCAGGTACCTGGATCAATCACTGACACCAAATACACAAATCATTATGTTTTTATCATGAAATACAACTCCTAAGTAACTCAGTCAACTGAATGTTCCTGGTTTGGTACTAATTCCTCTGTTGTGGTATTTCAGGCTTCTGAGATTTTTAGGAGGTTAAAACATAAAGCTTGGAAAAAGTAATCTGGTAATTATCAGAGAAGGAATAGAATAGGAAGTGAGTAAAAGCAGCAAGAGCCAGTATCTATCTTTCCAGCTGGTTCTCCATATTTTGAGCATTTCTGCCTTGATCTGCCTTGTGTTAGTCAGGCTAAAGCAACAATCTCAGCTGTGCATGCATGTGAGATTTCAACTACCACGCTTTAGATTTGTAATTAAGAAATTAATTAAAATACTGTACAGTTTACTGCACAGTCTATCAAGAGAAGGGCAGTGTACAAGATTTTCCACATGTGTGCTGTAAATTCAGTGCTACAGATATACAGAATCATATTCACATTGACATTAAAAGTTAGCCTCCTCCTGCAGAGGAATATAATGAAAAATTATTGTGAAGGACTGGTAATAAACTAATTTTCTCGGCAGAAACCAAACCAGTAAGAATGAACATTTTAACACTGAAAGACTAAATGTGGAATCTGAGGTGAGAGGAAGAAAGAAGTATGAAAAAACAAACCAACAAACAACCCCCAAACTTCTGAATTTGCCTGCAGTTTTCTGAGGTTACTGATGAACTGCTGTTAACCTTCTGTTGATGCCCCTTCAATAGAATTCAGAAGTAAAAGTCTGAACGTTATAATTCAGTTTTTGTACCATTACTGGATCCAATTGGAAATAACATATTGTAACACCTGCAATTTCATTGTCTAGCGAATATAGTTAACTGAAGACACTGAAAAAGACATGTTTTTGCAGTTTCCAGGTTGAGAGTTGTTTCATTTTGATTAAAATTATTACCCCCTTTTATGTGTTACCAGGCAAAATAATGGAGAAATACTTGAGATAGTACTGCTTATTAAAGTAATCTCTCGTAATGTTTAAGGTAACGTTTTAGAAAATGTAGAAGAATTGGCATAAAATTTCACTTCCCATATTTTCAGTGATGAAGATAAGAAGGAAAAAAGGCAAAAAGAAGATTTGCAAGTTAGTATGAAGTGGTATTGGTGAAACTTTCTCTCAGTTGCCCTATTAAAACTGTCAGTATATGTGCCTGTCTTGAGAGATATTGCCAGAAATCATGCTGCAAAGGCCAGAGAAAAAGCAAAATAAGGTAGTACCAGTAGGAATATTTAAATAAAAAACCCGGAAGTTGTGGCAGACAAAATGAGATATTACCCTCTTGTATCTTCTTATTATCAACAGGAATTGAATTACATTTTGCAGTATAGTGAATTACTTATCTCTTTTCAAAGGAAGCTTCATCACAGTGCTGAAGCTTTTGCAGATTTCTCAAGAAATGCTAAGCATGTGGATTGGGATAACCACCTAAAATACAAGAGGGCTCTTACCTTTCCACTACATGTCAGTAGCAGCACAGTTGAATGATGCCACTCCTGGAGACTCCACTGGAAGAAGCTGATAGATTGTTACAGTAAGGGCATTGGTGTTAAACTGAAATCTGCCACCTGTGTGCAAGTCAATTAATGACTGGAATTACTTCTCTTTGGGAGTTACAGCAGTGTACCATGGGGCAGACTTTTACCTTCTGAGCGAAACTGTACTGCAACCAAACGCCATTTCTGACCCCTTGAAAATTGCCCCCTTGACTTGCTGCTGTCTATACTGTTGCATAAAATATCCTAAAACAGTCAGGCAAATTACAGCGCCTGAGTGGGGGATTCTGTACTTGGTAGCATAGATAAACTAGTCTGTTTTTGTTGAAGTGACATTGATATATAAGAGGGGATTTGAAAGCTCCTTCTTCTATTTGGGCGTTCCAGTGGATACCAGGGCACAGCCAGATGCCAGAATTGGTTTTATTTGATCATTCTTAATTTTTGCATGAATATTGAGCTTTTGCTATTCCAGAGCCTTGCTATTATACTTGCTATTAGAGCTCTGTATACCACCATGATATCTGTCAATATTAACATAGAAAGAAAAGAAACAGTAAAATGCAGTATCAGATGTATTAGCATAGGCTGCATAGAATGTTGAGGGGAAATAGGATCATCCCATCTTTGGGTCCAGAACTATTGCTTCTTCTTTCACATAAGCAAGCATAGAAATGGACCAGCAACAAAATCTTGCTTCTTTTCCTCAAATGCTAGGAAACACAAACAGGCTGAAGTATCTTCAATCTCCCTTAAAATCTCTGGGGAAGTAAGGAGGGAAGGCCATTATGACACAATGGCTGACACTGCTGCTGGTGCATGGTTCTTACTGTATCAAATACCTTGATTGCTGAAGACTGATTATAATTATTGTTAAATTCATGTATGAAATGTGTAATGCAGGCAGTGGTAGTGTATTGTGTGTTTCCCACAATCTGCAAAGCTCTAAGTGATTTTGTACTTGCCTGCTTCAAGAAACTGCCTTTCCTCCTTTCTCTGGCTTTCAGTTTGGATCACTTGGGTGTTTGACTTGCTGTGAGGGGAGTAAAGGTTTAAATTATAAAGTGATCTCTTCAATAGTCTCTTTATTTTGGAATATTTTTGCCTTCCATCAGGGCTCTTACTGACTTAGATGGTTACTCATTAAGTGGCAAAAGAGAGCGAAGTTGTCAGGATCCATTTATTGTGTATCTCCTTGCCATGAATATGATTAAAAAGCTCCGCTTTGGGTTTGATGAACTTCTTTTTGGAACTTTTTAAGGCCAAAATACTCCCAAGCAAATCAAATCCCATCCCAGATAATGTAATATAAATGAGCACATTGAACATCAGAAACATGACAGCTATTTGTGAAACAGTTGAGGGGCCTTTGTTAAGTACAACACTCCACTACATTACGAGATGTATTTATTTCGTGTGCATTTAATGATGAAGTAAAGATGATGCCTGAAATGCTGAAGTACAGTGAGGAATTACTAGTGTTCTGCAAGCAAGGTAAAGGCACTGTGTATGATTGCCCCAGAGTATATGCAAGATATGAAAAAGGAAATTAAAAAAATAAAAAGTGGCAGATGACTAGGTTCTGGATATTGCTAGGTGAATTTATTAATTAGTAATAGAGCACCAAGCCATGAATTACTCAGTCATTGCCATTTTTTCAGTTTTATGACTTTCCTCTTAAATACAGGTTTGTTAGGAAGGAATCAAATGTCACTGGGCAGTGAATTATACAGAAACAAATTTATGCTTGTGAATGCTGATTTTCCATAATAAGTTATGACTTTAAAAGGAAACTGTCAAGGTATTTTTCATAGTTTCAGCATGACTTTTTTTGCTGTTGTCTATGATAACCCCTTGTACCTGGATAAGGAAAGCTGCCATATTCATTTCTCCTTTTTGCTTGATTGTGTGTGAAAGAAAATTGTTATTGTTGGTATTCATACCATAAAGTTCCTATATTTCATTAAAACAGTAGAGTATTTTGCTTGCCTTATGGTAGAACTACCTACGTATGCAACCAGATACAACTACCTTTTGGTCACTTTAAGCATGTACTCTTTTTGAGACAGGCTTGCCTTAGAAACCTCAGCTTTATCTATTGGTCTTAAACACAGTCCTTGTCCTGCTATAATCATGGAACTGGATAGATCATGTCTGACCTGTCAAAATCAGTTTCATGCTCTGATGATCTTTGTAAAGTTGTTCTTGTGCTTGTGGATTCTTATCTTGTATTCCATGTTTGATCAGTAAAACATACTTTTTAATGGTTCAAAACATAAAACTAACAAAGAAAACCAAGAAACAGCTTGTGGCTCCAAGAACTCAAGTGTATGTGAAAATACTTCCAGTGCCTTTGGTTTCATGTGAAAGGTTGTTTTTAGTTTACTATCTTGAGAGTAAAATAAAGCTGAGTCTAAAACAAATTTTCTGTACTAGTCTTGGCAGCTTTTTCAAACCATAAATACATAAGCGTGTCTCCTTGGGGCTAAGCATGGTAAAACTGGGAACTAGGTACACCTTCAAATTTTTATGTTAATGTTTGTTTTTTAGAACTGTGTGCAGAAAACAGTGTCATAAGTCTTGGTGCGCTGCTGTGTTTGTTTCTAATACAGTTTTCATTTATGCATGATTCTGTGTAGGTTGCTTAATATGCAGTGTCATAAATTGCAAGGTTTTCCTTTTGATTTAGTTTTTCAAGCTGTGATCATGGTTAAAATGTAAAGCAGCTTTAAATATTAAGAAAGTAATTTCTACTTTTTGTTTCTGTATCTACCTAGTTTCAGGCATGATCATGTGTTTCAAATATTGCTGTTTATGCTACTCAGATGTCTGTAGACATCTTAAAACCATTAATATTGCCTGCTTTAGGTTTTGTCTGGCTGAACTATATGCTACCAAGTCTTGATTTTTTTTCCTTTGTATGTCATATTGTAATGCCAAAATAAGGGTATAATGTGCTCTTTCCTGCATCATCCAGTCGGTGCCTGCCCTGCCATCAGTCTGTCCTGTTCTTGTAGCAAAAGGTGTGTTGCTAATCCTGGCCTCCTTTGTCCAAGCTGTACCTGGGCAGCCATGGGGAACCCCATCAAAGTGATGAGCTGTGGGCTGTTGCCAAGAAGCCCAGCATGTCTCTGGAAACAGACAAATACTAAAGCCAAATTTTTAAAGGTGTGAGTAAGGCACCTACAAACACTTCTGGCTACCTCACAGGAGCTGAGAGAAAGGAACCTGAGATACCTAAATAGTTAGTGCCTGTCTGTAAGATTCTGTCTCCAGATCTTTCATGCCCAAATCAGATCTAGATATGTGACAGAGTCAGAGTGAGCCTCTCCCTAGTTTGTGCATGAAACTGAAAAGTTGTTTGATTCAAAAACGGGTTGCAAATTTGTGTATTTAAATGGATGAATAATGTAGCCTGAACTGGAGATTCCATTTGTGTGGGAAATGTGAACAGCTTCAAGATGAGCAGGACTGAACTTCCGGAAGTATGATTAGTAACTTAATTTGAGGGACGTATAAAACATCAGATGGGGTCCATTCCATTAGGGACATGGCAAATGCTTCACAAGGCTGTCTCTTTACCTTGTCTCACTGTTTCCTTTCCTTGAATCTTTCTGAATGGACTGAATTGCAGTGTTACTTGGATTGCCAATGGGAGAAAGCCAAGCTATTTTCCAACAGCTGTACATGGCATTTCTCCAAGCTAATTTTGGGATAGAGAAATTCCTTTTTCAGTAGTCAGTTCTTTTCCATGATCAGCTGAAAAGCTGAAAAGAAAAGGGGAGTTAGTAGGTGTGGAGGGCTGGCACCAGCATCACACAGAAAAGCATAGGAGTAACATGCAGCTCTCAGAGAAGTTGTGAATAAAATTTTACAGGAATGACATAGAAACATGCCTTTCAAAGCTAGTTAAGTGCTTATAACTTCTTTCATGTAGCACTTTGGGCCTAAGCATAATTTTTCGTAAGCAAATTGCATCTGAAGTGGCATGAGAACAGGATATTGTAGTGTAGTAATTCATGGCAGAAAGGTGCCATGTAATCCCTTTCAGAAATACCTTCAGAGGTTATGTTGTCTTTGTTAGAAATAACCTGCTAGTCTTTCTGTTGGACATCACCTGAGCATATATGGACAGTTGATCTGTCCCTGCACTGTGGAAAACTGCTATAGACAATCTACTGGATGTTTATTCTTGAGGGTTTTTTTTTGGTTTAAAGAAGGTGGATGTGTTCTGAAGACATCCACCTTTATCTCTGTAAAGATTTGTCTTGTAAAAAAATGTTTAACCAAGTCAGTTTTTCAACATCACTGTGTTAGTCATCCCAGTAATTATATGAGGAACACTTCAGGAGTATTTCACATATCATCAGCCCTTGGCTTAGAATAACAATGAGGGTGAAGTATTAAAAACTGTGTGCTCATGAAGACAGACATGGCTGCATTGTTACATAGAGAGATCATCTCAGTGTTTGCTGTTGAATATATCTTTGCATTAATTTCAGCTCATTTCTGAGACAACGCACTGGAAGAAAACATAATTTGAATTAATTATTTGCGCATATGGCATATGCCTGATGTCAGCTAATGCTGCATTAAGGATAGGCATGCTGGGCACACATTAAACAATGGAGTAAATATTTGTATTGTTTATGGTAAACTAGTTCCTTATGCAGATCTTCTTTCTTTGTGTCAGTAAACATTCCCATTGGGCTTATTTACTGTGACTCATATAGTGCAATGTGTTAAGTGTTATAAAAAGTGTGTGTTTAAATCTAAATTCTGACGCAAGACCTCACTGTGTTTTTAGAGAAATTGATGGTTTAGTAACACTTTAAAATAACATTGAAACCATCATGGCACCTTATTATTATATAAAATGTCTTGTTAGCATTAATCACAAAGGTTGATTTTCTGTCAGAAATACTTCTATAAAAGTTCCATTGTGATCAAACTGTAATTAAATATGCACTTATCTCAATATATGTTGAAGTATTCATGTCAAGTGATTATTTTAGGAAAGAGAATTAGATGCCCTAAAGTTGCGCTGCAGTTGAAGAAAGATTCTAAAAAAAAAAAAACAACCTAAAAATATGACCCCCAAACCAACAACCTACACTAAAAATAAAAAATGCTAAAATCATGGGCCCTCTATAAGAAACTTAGGCACCAACCCTTGCCTTAATGAACATAAAAATATGAACAAATTCTCTAGTTTTAGAGTTTGGAAGAAGGCAAGAGTAGAGGTCTGCAAAGTCCATTAAATTTAGAGAGAAATCTTGATTTGAGCTTGGTTTACTGCCAACAATGAAGTCTAATAACTTCCAGATCTTAGGAGGGCCTAGTACCAGAATGGAGAGTCTGAAATCTTATGGGATGGCATGTGTTTTTCACATTTTGTCTGCCCCAGCTACAAATGGTTATTCTAAGGTGAAATTTAGGTGGGCCTTCCAGTGTTGACAAGCCTGATACAATTGTTGTCCTGTTATATCTGATTTGCAGATGCCTATGCAGGCTGATGTGCTGGGCTTAGAGAAAATAGTCAAACTGATTAGCTGTCCTGTCTGAGAAAGGGCTGATTTGTTGTGATGTAGGGTTGCTCTCTATAGGGACAGTAGCCCTTTGTCAAAGATTTCCCAAGCTATCAGACATCCAGAAATCTGGTGAATGACCCAAACTGAAAGAAGACAAGTTACTACTAAAGGCAAGTGTCTTTCCCTCACATTGGCACACCAGGTATATTGGATGGGGTTCATTGGTAGGGATGGGGCACACTCTCTGAGCTGCCTGTCCGAGGGTTCTTCCTCATCTGGGCGGGTGCCTATGGCAGGGGGTCAGACTACCAGCATCTGTTGTTTTTGTTGGCAATGGCTCTCAGGAAAATAAACCCAAGAGTTCAGGAGAGGCCTTTCCCCTTTTGGGGGAAGATGGTGTGGGAACTTCAGCTACAAGAAAAAATTGGTGGATATGTTTGTACCTCATGCTCTCCTGAAGATCATGATACTGTGTGTGAATATTGATGTGAACTCGAGTATAATCATGCCTTCACTATTCCCTCTAATTTTTGTATGCATATTTTCAATTGTGCAATACTTTACAATACATAATCAGAAAATGCTGCCTGACAACATGTGTCTAGATACGGAGACAAAATACCAAAAATGACAATTCCCAAACAGAAGAGAAATAAATCCAGCAGTATCATTTACTTATTACGAAAAGAATAACCATTAAAATAGGAGCAGTGCTATGCTAAACTTGACTGCAGACTCTGCAGTCCAGCCTTGTAAGTAAGATTTAGAAACAGTATAACTGTTTGGACAATATATGATTGAACTGAGGTCCTAATGTATAGATTAATACAGCCTTCCCCTTCTCCATTATTGGGTCCCCGTTTTTCCAGGGCTGATATCCTTTGGTATATTGACATCAGTATCACCACACATGCCTAAGATCTCCCACATTCTCAAAGAGCAGTATAGCCATTACACTTCCAATTAATACAATCAAGGAAAGGTTCCTGATAACTAGTTTGCTTTTCACTTTACAGGCAGAATGAGGAGAGGTGTGAGGAGAGGTTTGTGATGTTTACCACTAATTCAGATATGCTGCAGTGGGAAAGACTTCTGCATTTGAGAGACAATTATACTAAAATGGCCAAGGTGTTAACTGTTAATCATTCCACCTTCCCAAGAGCTTTTGAGCTGTTCAAGATCCACAGCACATATTTGGCAAGGCAAACGTGGTTCTAAATCACTTCTGCAATCTCTGAATTTTGGAAGAAGAGATCACTCTTGCAGTATGAAGCCATCTCCAGAGGGGAGGGTGTAGGATGGTTTTTCTGAATTTGATACTTCTGAAGGAGGAGGAAGAGGAAAAGGAAGTATTCTTCTGAAGGAAGAGGAGGTATTCTCTGATGCTTGATATGACAGTAGGGAGTTCTAGGTATGGGAGAGGAGGATTGCAGAGGCTGATCCAATTTGAGGATAAGCGAAAAACTCTTGGCATATATGCTGTGTAAACCATCTCTCTAGTTCTGTACTTGGTCTGTGGTGAAGTTGATTGTTTTCTAGTTTTTTGATACTTAGGCATGGCTGCTACAGGGCTGACAATTATATTGACTTCCATAATTTATCCTTTATCATCAAAATATTTTCTTCTGTTTGCTTTTATAAGAACCTTATTTGAAATCATCCATCAAGAAAGTTGGGAAATGTGTTCTTACTTCTAAGAATGCATAAAAACTATTTTGTTAGATATCCACATAAAATGCTGATAGGCAGTTTTGCACAGGGAGACGTTAAACACAGAGCAGTGTATGTGACTGACCTGGCAAGGCACTGATGTGGACAGCCTTTGGTTTCTGTTTTGCTTCATAGCCAGCCAGGCACTTTGGCTTCTCATACACGTTTCCTTATTTTGCTCACCAGTCAGCCTGGAGTGTGTGGCCTGCAGAATAGGCATCCCAGTTTGTAAAAGAATCAGAGTTTGTTATTTAGGGGAAAAATGGGATTAAAATAAAAAAGATTGATTTTTTTTGCCCAGTGTCATTTAGGACTGACTTATTTTGTAATAACATCCTGCTGCATTAGACAGTCTTTGCTTCGATTCTTGGTGACACTATTTGGATTAGGAATGTCTAGCATGCAACTCAAATCCAGAGGTTGTGTGCCAGGTATTTAATAGTGGCATAAAACTAGAAAAAATAGGAAAGCCTTGTTTAATGACTGACTTGCTACTTTCATCAATATGCAGGAATACATTTTGTTGATTGAGGTCTGGATGTGTTAACGCATTTTCAGTTGAGATGAAATGATTTTGTAAAATAATTATCCTAATACATCAGAAATACAGGCAATCAATTTGTATTAAAATATCACAGGTTGAGGCTCTTTTTAGTGTTACAAATTACCTATCCTTGGAACATTGTTAGCTGGCTCTTGAATTAGAAGTCTTATTCTGTGAATTCTGTGTTATTCTTGATTGGCTAGCTTTGGTTGGGATGTACGACTCCCCAAATGTATATTTATATCTACCAGGGCCCATGATGCAGTATATGCTGTTACTCCTTTTTCATCTAGATTTTCATTTGCGATCAATAAGATCTAGTACTTTTTCTCTGTAATGTGATTCTGAGCTCTGTTCATGTGCACATCCTGAATGTTGCACCCTGGCTCATACGATGGCTGGCAGCTAAGGGCAGCCGCAGGAGTGGTGATGCACAGCAGAGATGTTGATGTGCCAGTTTTGTGATGTATCCGGTGACTGGTTTGGCCCCTAGAATAAATTTGAGAGATTGCAGGTTATCTTCAATTCATTCCTGCTCTATGGCCTTATATGGATGCTTTCTGCCAACCCACATGTATGGGAGAGTGATACACTATGCCTGTTCCTGCTTTCAGCCGAGATCCAGGTTAAGAGTGAAACTGGCTGCACCAGTCCTGTATCTTCAGGGGTGTGTTCATGTTGCACTGCAGGCATCAGAACCAAGGCAGTGGGCTGGGAAATATAACAGCAGACTTTCCAGGGAGTGTGATGTTTCTTAAGACAGCCAGGCATGTCTGTATTAAAGCAAGCCGTTATGGAAGAAACATTTGTACCTATTTTTTAGAACTGAGAGCAAGTCAGTGAATATAACACAGTAAAAGAACACAAAAGTAGGCGGATGTGCGCTTCATCCCTGCAGAACAAATGTATGTTTGATGACCACAAAGCTGTTTGTGGGAAGCAGTCACAGGCAGGAGCACTTGTGGATGACTTCTGAATTTTGAAAGAAAAGGAGAAATGTAATTTTGTTGAAGTTTATCAATTACTTACCATAGTTAATTAATAATATAATTAAGTAAAATGAGACCATATTTCTTGAAATGTGTCAGATAATTATGATACATTTTGGTAATTATGTGTAATAAAATTAATTAAACATATAATTTGAAGAATCGGGAAAATTATTACTTGAAATGACCCATACATGGGTCAGAAAAATCTGTTTTATTTTTCTTGTGCTCAATCCAAACCTTATAATTTGATCTTTTCTGTTTTTGAAATCATTGCAGATTTCCAGTATTAGTTCTTTGCCTTAATATTAGTTACTTGGTAAGAATTTTTCTTGGGATTCTTTAAACCTTATAATAGTATTGGTCACCCAGTATAAAAACCTTGGATCTCTCTTTTGAGATAGTTACTCAAAAAGCAGATGTGTCTGTTACATTGTGTTGATTGTTGCTCATATGGAGTGTTTGTAAAAGAGGAGAATGGACAAGAAAATGAGGAAAACAAATATTACCCACATGTAAGCCATTGTTCATGGAGCTTAAAGGTGTTTTAATATTTCTTTTTGGCATCTGCCTGAAGCATCAAGCGCACAAATACTGTCCCTTGGTATGGAGGTCTAAACTGACCTCCCTTTCAAGTTGCAACATTTTTTATAGTTAGTTCTCTTACTGCTGGGAGGAAATTCTGCTGCCACTGCAGATGAGATACTCTAAGAAGAGAAAGTGATATAAAAAACCCCTATAAAATCATGCTTGTGATATTAATTTTCTCATCTCAGGCTTAATAATAATTTTATGGTCATTTTTGAGAAGTTTTTTTGCAATAAGGTTTTATCTATCTTTATGGTCCCTTACGCTGTATTTAATCAGTGTAATTATAGAAGGATAATTAAATATAATGCTACTTAGTTCTTAAGATTTTAGTGCTATTACTATTAATGTAACTAAAAAAAGCCCTTGCAAATCTTGATGTCTACACAAAGCAAAATATTTGATATGCCATTAAAAAGGAAATGGTGGTGCATTTTTGTTGGTATGGCAGCACACATCCTAATGCATTAGTTCATTGGTGGTTGAAGGGAATTTTTAGCAGCATGAAATCAACTGAAGTGAAAAATACTCATTTGTTTTAGGATCCCAGGATGTCTCAAATTTTTAAGAAACAGCATAGGCTTCAATTTAGAAAACTACTTAGGCTTATGATTAAGTTAACCTTTAGGAAGTGTAACTCTTGAGTGCGTGTGTTTATGTTACAGGTTTACATGCCCAAATGGACTGGCTTGGCTGTTTTTTGCATATCTTATAGTATCTTCTGGAAAGCAAGCCATAGATCTGCTGCCAGTATGATCTGCGTTCATCTTGTTTAAATTGAGGCGAAAGAATCATATATGGGAGAAGAGGCTGGGGTAAATGGCTGTGCGGAGGCATATTTCAGTGGTGTTCAAACCTGCTTATGGTGCTTCTGTGAACAGGATGCAGGATGAATATGCAAATTTTGCTCTAAACCTCTTCCTTTGCCCATTAATTTTGCATTCATGACTTGGGATGAGAAAAACTTCTAGATTGAAAGGTTAGATACTGTGCTTCTATCATAAACAACATAGTTCCTTCATTTGTGTTCAAATAGACGAAAGAGTTATGATGTTTTAAAGTGTCCTGAAGTAACAGGAATGTAGTCATTTCAATATCAGTGTAAAAACATGTCTTTATATGCATCCTAATCAGTGAGCACTAATTGTCAAGCTTGTCAGAAGAGAGCCAAGACTGAATGTGCTCATCCTTTTCAGCTCAGAGCTGAGGCATCTTGGCAAGGCCAGGTAAAGACAATTCTTTGATTTTTGTCATGCAGCACCACTTGTCTCTACTTCTCCACAGTATCTGTCAATTAGACACCTTTGCAGTCACCATCTTTGGCATTTCTCTGGGGAACTGTGGGTGCAGCTTTTTCATCTCATGGTGCTAACTCCATTCATGTCAAAAATGTATGTATGCTTTTTGATGATGGATGGTCCTATGTCTTGGGCATGCAGATGTCAAACATGCAGGTTTGGGCCTTAGATTGGCACTGGACTGTCTGCTTTGGGACAACAATCTTGACTCATGCTGTCTTGTCCTGTAAATATGCTGTATTTACACTTTCAGTAGACAATATACATGATTCAGATTTGATCTGCCGTGCAAATACAAAATTAAAAAAAGTAAAATTGTGTTGCATATTCATAGCCTGGCAGTGATATCATGATTTCATGTCTTTGTGAAAAAGAGAGGAAATATGTACTAGAAAAACATGTGTAAACTATGTAGTTCTTCTTCACTGTGACTGTCAGATACAAGTAGTTACCACCTGAAAGGTATGGTGCCATATTAAGGCTGTCTCTAGCAAACTTCCAGAAGCAGTCTCCCGATGAAGGGAGCATAGTATTTGGGCCGTGCCTCTGCAGTGCAATTGAGGGACCTGAATTCATTCTGGGGTGGAGACTTGTAGATTAACTTGTAAGTGAAATGTAAAACTTATTTCTTATCTTCTCACTCTAATTACAGAACTAATTTTAGAAATTAGAACCTTTTCCATAATATTCTCGTAATGTAAATGTGTCTTCTGTGGGGGAAATCTTTCTCTTTTTGAGAGCCTGAACAGAGCCTGTGTACCACTTGAATGCTGCCTCTGCTGTGCTTCATGTGACAGTGAAGAAAAAAATAATAACACTGTTACTAAGCCAAGTAGCATGGTAACACAAAGTTTGAATAGTAATAGTAGTATATTGATTGAAAAGTAGTGCAAGACAGTATGCAGGGTGGGAATAGTAGGGGTGTGTGCAACTCATCATTGATGTTAAATGCCTTTTGTTCTTCTTGCCAGAAGAGAAGGAACAGCATGGTTTGAAAGTGCTCAGCCATATCCTAAGTGATTTTAAAGGAGATAGGCAGCCACCACTCTCCCTTCCAAGGAGAATCCTAGTACCTTTTCCTGTGTCCCATTACAACTACTGTTACTTCTGTCCTGGTGCAGCTTCAGGGGCCAAGTTGGTCATGGGAGCATCAGTATCCTTGGAAGAGGTGGACAAGGTTGGAAGAGGTACAGTGATACTCTACGGGGACTTTTAAGAACCAAAGCAGGTGCCAAAAGCAAAGAAGTATCATCATATAGCATTGGAGCCATGCATTACAGTGATTGTTTACTATTCGTAGCATTGGGTGTACATTGCTTTACTACACTGGAGGTTGCAGTGGGGCGTAAATGTTACATCTGCCTTGTAACTGCTCTGCACAAATTAAATTGTATTTGGTATCTCCATTTCTATAGTATTAAGTCAGAATTTATAGGGATGCATATTCAGAACCTTGGATTTAGATTAAGAGTTGTTTGGCTAAAATCCCCAGCTTTTTCTTAAAAAACTCCAACAAAACAATTGAACTTCTTGTTTTTCTAAAGGAATGAATGTCCCTGTGGTTACTGCTGTGGGACATGTGCAGTTTAAGGACTGTTGCTTCTCTTCCCATTTTAATGAAATACAAAATGGCAGATTTTCAGAGATTTCTCTTCTTGCAATTAAGTGTCTGTCCCTTAGAAAGAAAGACGTTTTTCCGTTGTTGCTTAGGAAGGGGGTGGTGCAGAAAGTTTTGTTGGTGGACTCATGAAGAAGACATTGGATGTGTCTATATGGTGTTAGAACTTTAATTAGTGGAAAGCATATTTCACATTTAGAATACAAACAGAAGCTGTTACATTGCCTTTCCTTCTCTTCTTTCAATTAGTTTGTCCCTTAAAAAGGATTCTTAGGACTAAAAGCATTTCTTCCTTCATGAAGGAATTTCTTAAAACAGCAACAACAAAACCAGGCCAACTGATGAAAGACGTGATTTTTAAAAGGCCAGGTAATTCTTGGATGGTTGAGCTACAGCCATGCTTAGGAAAGGTGTAATAAGGAAGCTGCTTTAAGTATAAATGAAAGAATTGGTAAGCAAGGTTAATTTCTGCCAAGTATAGAGAGATTAGCCAAGCTTTGACTTTCAGAAGAACCCTATAGTCCCTTTTTATTTTTACTTTTGTGGTTCATTTTAATAATGTGCTTTGTTTTTCAGTGACTGGATGGAAGAAGCATTAAGAAGAAATTCATTAATATGGATTTGCAATTTTGAAACTATTGGGTAGCAAAATCCATTAAAAACAAGGTCAAATGAAATGCCCCAGGGGACCACTGTTAAAATTAGTGGTGGTGTTCTTCTAATGGCACCAGAACTCCTGTGGCCTACAACCAGATTTTTTCTCTTCATGTACCTGGCTGTCCCAGATTGAGGTAGCTTCTTACCTGTGCTTAAATACATTTCAAAATATGTAGGTTTGTATTCTATCCCTTCTCTGAAAATCAATTATCAGAAAGCAAAGAATCACAACTCATGACACTGGATTCAAGATGTGAAAGCTATCTACAGCCCTTGTAGAACAGGGAGATTTCTCTGGATAATTCTGTAATCTGTGTGAGTTTAAAAACTTTGTATCTAGAACAGCTTTCCCCCCAGTGTTTAAGGCAAATCTCTTTTAAAGGTTCATATACTCTTAAGCTATTGCCATTCTCTTTTTCAGCTTCCGGCTCAAAACTTGGAATCACAAAGTATTAAGGTTGGGAAAGACCTCTCAGATCGTCGGGTCCAAGCATTAACTTAGCATTGCCATGTTCCCTGCTAAGCCATGTCCCCAGGTGCTTATGATCAGCACTAGAGAAGATGCAATGGATATTCCTATGGGATTCTTCCATCTAGCCTATGTCTTACACCTTTTAAATCAGTAGTATTTACCTCCATCAGTCCTTTTGGGGGGAAAGTTAACTCATTTTTTGCCCTAGAATTTGCCCCCCTTTTCTTGCCCATTCTATAGATTTTGTCTTGCTGCTTCTCAGAAGCAGCTCATCTGCTTTTCCAGGAGGAGCGAAGTCACAGCTCAGAATACGATGGTACAGAGATCTAGACATGCCCTGTGAAGATTAATTTCTTTGAGCACTACTCAGTGGCATTTATTTTCCCCATCAAGCCCCAATTTCCTACATGCTCCTGCCTTGCTCTTTGCTCATCCTGCAGGCCATTCTTACAACAGGCCTGTTACCCTGTAATGGCTATTAAAACATGACTGCTGTTCTGTGGATTCTCACCCTTGTGCTTTACCTCCTCACTAAATCTCCCATTCCTCTGCTTGACTTTTTGCCTCTCCAAAATTTACTGCATTTGGCTGACATTCTGTCTTACATTCAAAGGATGGTTCCTTGACTGATGTGGCCTTCATAATGGTCTTGGAAGGTGAAAGGTTGTGATAGATGGACATAGTAAAAAAAGATATTTTTTTTTCAGAAGCAGGAGCGTGTTTTTACTCTGCTGTCTCTACTGGTCCATTTACCGCTGATAGAAGAAAGAAGTGGAGATTAGAAGTTGTTCTGCTAAATTAACCCTAGCTGGTCTCAGGTGATTAGTCACTAATACATTTTTGCATGAACACCTCCGGTTGACAAATTCTGACTCCTAGCACCAGGTGGCTAAGATCTTTCCTGCAGAAATACATAAGCATCAAGTAATATCTGCTGTTGAATTCTTTGTGTAGTTAATGGGAAATGACATCTTCTGCCATCAACTGTAATTCAAGTAAATGATACTCTTTGTGACAGAAGAAATTAAACTATGTTGTACAGCACATGGCCCAACACAAATTCATGTTTTTCAACATCCCAAATTATATAAGCAATGTCTTTACAGTCAGGTTTTTTAAGGCAGATTAGTTGTTCATGTCAATGCTTATTTTTTGAGATCTTTTGCTTTCATTTCCCAATTTTTCTCACCAGCATTACTTACGGCAGCTTTTCATAGAAGAGGCTGGTGGAAAAAAGTTCTGAATTTCTTATATGGTGTTTAATTTGGAAAACCTTTGCATACATTTAAGTTGGGAAAGTCCAGTGTCTCAGTAAGGAATTGGAAGACTATTTTTAGATAGCCATGTTTTGGAAGTCTTGCTTCTAATTTTCTTCCATAATAAAATGTGGTCCATTTAATCTGTTCTGCATAATTTCCAATCATGATACTACTCCTTGTGCATAATTAATTAAATAGAATGTTTGAGGTCATTTGTATCTTTTGCTCTACAGAACAAATGGCATAATGACCGCTACTCAGGATTAGGGACGAGATGGCCTAAAGTTTCAATATTGTTGTATTCTCTTAGCTGACCTAAACTGGGATGCCAATAATGTTTTGCTAACCAGCAGAGACAACCTTAGATGTTGAAAAAAATGCTAGAAGGATTTGTGTAGCTGTCTAAAACCTCTGTCAGGAAGGTACTTTGTTAACTGGTCAGTGCAACAGCTCATTTAATGAAACCCTTTGGCAGTTCAGGCCTTTATTTCTTTTGTTCCTCCTCTTCTGCCTGAGAATGGGGCAACCAGTATTTATCTGCCTAACAGGAATGCTGTGGAGGGTAAGGAAAGCCTGTGAAATGCTTTGAAGTTGCAATGCACAGCAGAGTAATACTTCTATGAATAATATTTTCTGCTCCATTTTTCATGGTAGCCAATTAATGTATCAAAAAGAGCAAAACTTTCAGAATCATAGTAGTTGATAGAAAGGCACAGAATATTTATCTTTAAGGTGTAATAAAGAAAAGTTACTGATGAGTATGGCAAAAATCAGTTGGAAGAGATACAAGTGAGTGTTCATCTTCCCAAATTAATCAGCAGCTTCCGTAAGATGGGAGATTTGACTATTTCAGGTCTATTGTCATAACTATGATATCAACCAAGTTTCAGTATCTTGAAGTGTTTTTTAATTAATTTTCTCCCCCACTTTAACTGGAGGAAAATATATTATTTTTGTGGCTTTAGTACTGTGCAAAACCACTCCTGTATGTTCTAGTTGCAGGACTTGGCCAAATGCTGTGTGTGGGTACTTAAATGCATCATGTTTCTTCTTTTACTCTGTCTGCTTAAGTATGTAAAACTGAAATGAGTCCAGGTCTGAAGATAGAGAGCCGTACAAACCTAAGCAAGCCTTAACAACTCAGCAGTAGAAAACCCCCTGTAAATGCTATTATCAGCTTTGTTAATGTTATGTTCTCTAGTTTTTGTGTTGAAACAAAAAAATCTTTACCCAGTGGACAGAGGTAATTGTAGTTTGAATTTCTGTTTTTCTTAGCTGTAACTGGAGAAAGGAGTGCATCTTTTTTGTGAGTAAATGCCACTAGATTGTTGATTAACCCCTGCTGACATTTTTTTGGTGCATCGAGAGGTTGACTAGGTGACACATACAGGCTTACATACACTAGGGTTTTATTATCCGTCTGGAGTTCCAGAAGGGTGAGGGACATATTCAGCTTAGTAGATAAGTAAAAAGAGTAAATAAAGTATCTAAAATTTTTTGGTGCTGGAGTGTTTGCTCGGCTTTGATCACTTACAGGCTTTTTGACAATTGTTTAAAATAGAAGTATAGTATTTGAGACCAAACAGACTGTATCATCCTCATGTTTGAAGGTTATTTTTTGACTTTTTCATTCTTGGAATTTTTCAAATAATATTTCATATTTAACCTAAAAATAATCTATGGCTAAAGAGGATCCTTGTTTTTACTAATGTTTTTTTGTTACCATAATGAAAATCTGTTATTTGCCTACCTCCCTTCTTTAAATTTGTCATAATTTGTCAAAAAATTTCTGGAAAGCATCTATTCTTGAATGAAGATATAAATAGATCTGAATTTGATCTTTCATTAACTCTAGATTTAATAATTTCAAATTAGTTTTGGTGTGTCATTCTCACAATCAGTATGCATTAAAGGTGTATGCATGTGTATATCTAGCATATTTGTGTTCTTGTGCATTTAACTGATTTATTCAGCAGCACTTCAATTTCTACTAGGATTGTTAAGAACGTCAAGCTTGGTATTCTGTGGGTTCAGTAATCTTAACATAAACTATTCCTTGTTTTAAATTAGCTCTAGATTTCCACTGGGAAAAGAATACTATCACCCATATAGAAAATTAGCCTGGGGTTATGCATACCAGAACAGTTAAATCCTTGAGGCATCACTGCAGAATAGTGTTGTGTATTGGGGAACAGATTCAAAAGGAGCAGTAGATTGACAAATCAAGTAAAATTCAAGTGACTTTTAATGCTGTCAGATTCAAAAGTCTTGCTCCTCAAAGTCGTTGATGATACCTGTTTGATTACATTGGTTCCCATCTTTCTATTGGTTTTGGTCGTTCTTGGTCTCATATTGTCGGTAGTGTTATCATTTTACTCGCTGTCAGCTGAAAATGTCCCTCCCCCTGATATGTCCTCTTACATTTGGAAATTTTACATAATTTTTCTCAGATTTTGGTTCCCAAACTAGATTGATCTGATTGATCTGAGTGAACTCTCTGGCCCTTGCAATTTTTTCAATATCTAACTTCTTTTTAAAAAACCCAACACTGAAAGCAAATATAAAGATTTTATATCTCATGGCAGTTGAGAAAACCTTTGTTAAGTAAACTAATTGCAGTGTTGAGGAATTTTATCTGCCAGGATACCTGGCACATTAATTCCAGAAAAAGAGTGATATTTCTTGGAGTGTCACTGTTGATTATTTTACTTATTGCATATGTTTTTAGGAAAGAGAAGATGGAAAAGTATTTAAAATGAGAACTGTAAAAAAATCAAATTGAAGAAAGAGTGAGAAATGAAACATAGAGAAGAAAGTGAACAAAATTAATAAAAAAGAGCAGGGGATAAGTAATTATTTCAGCCTTTTGAAATGGAGGACATTTTCTTAGGAAGTGGTGCAACAGAAATGGGGGTGAGAACAGGACAGGTTGTGCAGGACATCCCTTGTATTCAAGCAGATCCTCAAGTACTCTTAAGTCATGCACTGGCAACAGAAATGTTCAAGAATAAAAACTGTAAAGTTCTGAATATTTTTGAAAATAAGGCTTATGCCTAAGGGGATTTGGGACCCCATCTGAAACTGGTCATGCATAGGTATGAAAGCCAAATGTTTTCCTTAATTTATGAAGTGCTCTGATAGGGGAGGAAAGGCAGAGAAGAAGGTGGGTGAACAAAGTCAGCTTTGTGCCAATAGAGTGTTGTTTTCTAAGAAACAGCACTTGCACAGCTTCATTGTTGCTGGGTCACTACTTCTGCAGGTCAAAGCAAATCCACATTTTTATGCTGTATCATAAATTTTAATTGTTTTTGATATAGGTGGGAAGTTCAGAATTTTGATTGTAGATTAATTGTAGGAATGAAGGTAAAATAGGGGCAAAACGTTTCCTGCTGAGGTACTCTGTGGAACAGTGTTTGATTTCTAGTAATATTAGGTTTTTAAAAAAAGAGAATATCTTAAAAAAATTCTTTTTCAATGTCATTATATGTATGATAAAACATGAAAATCATTAAAGTGCTAAAGAAATCAAAAATTAAAGATGAAATTTCATCTTCAGCTATCATTAATACAACGTAGTGCATCAGAGTAAAATAATGAAAATGTGGGATTGAAATTTTGAGTTTCTGGATTCCATGGTTTTTCTATTCTGTGTCTGGTAATTTGGAGTGTTATTTGACTATATATCAAAATTTCCAATTTATGAACAAGCCTTTGTTGTGAACATATACAAGATACAGCTTTTGACAGTGGAAAACTTAATGATCCAAAGCAAGAAAAGTGAGGAAAAGCAAGCAATAACACATGGAAGGGAATTTACTAATTTCTTCATTGTAAAGATAATCATAGTTCTGAAATGCAGTGAAAAAAAAATGATGCTGAGATGCTGTGGTTAATGGGGGCAGTATAAAACTGAAGTAGATGGAAGAGAACAGATGGAAACTTGAGGAGAAATAGCCTGTCCAGAGATCTGCTTGCTGCTGTAGTTTGAAATTCATAAGGTTTGATGCTATGTAGAAATGTAATTTCCTTGGGTTTCCCAGTACTATTAATGAGCTCCTTCACCTTAATTACTTAAGGTTGGATAAGACCTCCAAGATCATTGAGTCCAACCATTAACCCAGCACTGCCAAGTCCCCAAATGCCACATCTAGATGCTTTCTGAACACCTCCAAAGGTGGTGATACTTAGGGAATCATGGGATAAATTGGCCTGGAAAGTCTTCAGGAGATCTCTTGTCCAATCTCATAGAGTGTGGCCAGGTCAGACCAGGTTGCTCAGGTACTGACCCAGTTGATTCTTCAAAATCTCTGAACAAATAAAACAATTTTTAAGGCCAGCTCATTCCACTGCTGGACTGTCCTTACAGGGAAAGGTTTTACTCTATATCCTGTCCGAACCTCTCTTATTTTGCCTTAGGCCCATTGTCTTCTGTGCCATCAGGTGTGGGCAGCAGTGCTAATTGCAAAAGGACTAGAAGCAGTCTAACCCTTGATGGGCCACAGGTATAACCAATAAGGACAAGCCCTACAAAAGAGGGGGTTGGCTGATTCCTGAACTTGTTGGGATCTGCCTGCTGAGCTGTGGAGATGTGCCGGGGTTAGTTGGAGTCTGCTGGTTGTGCTAAGAGGAGACAGGGATAGGCAGCTGGGAGAGCAACAGAAAAGGAAAGATGTTGAACAAGGCAGGGATAGGCAGCTGTGTGAGGGACAGAAAGGAGTTAGCCAGTCATGCAGAAAGATAGAGCAAATCAGAAGGCTATGTGATACTGCTTGCATAGAGTTTAGTCATCAAAAGGCTGTGTGGTGCTGCCTAAAGAAAAGGGCTGAGTGATGCTGCCCATAGGAGAAAGCTGAGAGAAGCTGCTTGAACAGTTTAGTTCTCTGAAAAATATTGTGTCCGTCTTGACAATGACATATGATTGCGACTGGACATATGTAACACATGGTCGTGGGCAACTATAACAGTCATGCTGTACTGTAAAGACCCCAACTTCATCTTTTCAGTGACCTTTCTCTCAGGTGCCTGGGGGACTGTTGGTAGGTGCCCTCAAAGCCATCTGTTTTCCAGGCAAAACATGCCTTGTTCCTTCAGTCTCTCACCACAGGTCTGGTGCTCCAGACCCCAGCCAGTCTTGAAACCCTCTGCTGAAATTTGCCTTGGTTCATTGATGTGTTTCTTTTATTTGTGGGTGAGGTTTGTGTTGTTTTGGATGTGGTCTCATGAGTACTGCACAGGGCAATTGTCCCTTCTCTCTGGTGGCCATAGTCCTGCTCACACAGCCAAGGAAACCACTGGCCTTTGCTGCAAGTGCACACTGCTGGCTCATATTCAGCTCCCTATACTCTAAGACATTCCACTGGCCTGCTTCCCAGCAAAGCCCAGCCTGTATTGTATATTCCTTCCCAAGTACAGGACAGGACTTTTGTTCCTGTTGAATTTCAGGAACTTCCTACGTCCGTCTGAAGACAGGCATCAGATTTGCCTTCTGCTGGTTCTTGGGGGCCTGTACTTCGCCTTTAAAAGATGCCCCTTGCAAGTGAGCAGCCTTGGATGTAGCCTGCCAGGTCCTATGGATGCCTGTGGGCTGAGTTCTGAGATACCTGAGTTAGTCTTCCACTGCTGGGCATCCCCTTCTCCAACTCTGCCTCTCAGTGCTGAGGCCTGGAGAACTGTTTTGGTGAAGACTAGATCAAAGAACTCATGGAAGTATCTTAGCCTTACGTGTGTGCGTGGTCACTGAGTCACTTGCCTCTGTTGCTGTGTTCTCTGAAAAACAGGTAATTATTTTTAAAGATTCTAATTAAAAAGTGTGGGCACTGTTCTGTGAAAAAAGGTCAAGATCTTCCTGGCCTGGTATCTTGTTTCTGTTGTCAGGTATTCTGCACTTTGTCAGAGGATCCAGGCTGACATGACTGATGGTGGAATAATCGGTCTGCAAGGAAACTTTCAGCTGTTTTAGAAACCCTCTTTTCCTGTGATACAGGGGGGTGTTTATCCTTGATGTCCTTTGGACTATTTTTTAATGTCCTTCTTGACAGAGGTAATGTATTCAAGGGGAGTATATGTCATTAATTTGCAGTGATGGCAATATAAATGGCAGTATATTAATATTTTTCATATTCTGTATTCCCTTCTCAATACATCATGGCATCCTGTTCACTTTTTTTGACCCCTCATGTGTATTGAGCAAATGTCTTCATTGAAGCACTTGTGATGAATCTTGCATCTTTTTTTCCTGAGAGGTTATAACTAATTCAGAAACCATCAGTATGTACAAGTGGCTTTAAATTTGTTCCTTCTAGTGTACCCGACTCTGCACTTTTTTCTGTGAATTTCATCTGCTGTCAGGTTGTCCAATTACCTAGCTTTTTAAAGGTCCTTCTGGAGTTCCTTGCAATCCTTTGTAGTCTTGACTACCCTAAATAGTTCTCTGTAGTCAGCAGATTTCACATTCTTATTACTTATAACATGTCAGCTTTCAGTTATTAGAAAATATGAATAACTGTGCCTTTTGTAGTATTGAGTGTTTGGACATGCTTTCTTCATGCACTGGTTATTTTTTTCTCCTTGATCCTTTATTCAATCATTTAGTTAGTCTTTCAGAGCTTGGCAGGAATGCACCTGTAATTGGCTCGGTCACACGAAATAGAGATGCATAGTAGCTACCAGGGCTGGTCTCCAAGGTGTCTCAGTGAAGTAAGTTGCCTTTGAGACCTGAGCATAATCTTAGGCGGACTGAATTCCCTTGGAGACCTTCTGCACCCCTCCAGAATATTTGACTTTCAAGACTGCATGTCCACATTTTCTAAATAAATTAATATGAAGAAGCTTCTAGGGAGTCTGTTTAATGTTCCTTTGCTCACTCTTTTCTTCACTCAGACTGTTATAGAGGGGTTCTCAGGGCACTCCTGGTGGGATAAGGAATTCTGTCAAACTCTGTATGTTTTGTGACTCATGACTTCTGTTGTAGGTAATAACCAATACTCTTTCTGGTTACAGAGTAAAAATTGTGTACCTCTAAATATGTGGATTGAGTGCAACTTTATCCTTGTAGCTGGAAATATAATAATGCAGCTGTGTTAGTTCTACTCTCCTGATCCTTGCTTCTTTCAGAATTTGTGCAGTGTTTCACAACCCACCTTTGGGGTTAGAAACTGCTAAGCTTTAGATGATGTTTAGGGAACGTTTATTGTGGAAACATGATGAGTTCTTGGGCACAAGAGGTTTATGATGGCTCAAGGTTATACTGAGCAAGTAATTGGAAGAGAGATCTGTTGAGAGTAACAAAATAGGCAAACAGCAGCTAGAACAGTTGATTTCATCAACTAGAAATAGCCAAGGTGAAGCAAGGACTTCAAAAGGAGGTGGTATCGTATATTCACACCCATTTCAGTTTTTTTTTTTTCGAGATTAGACACTGAGGACACAGCTGAAAACAGGTGAGAGTTTGGCCTGGTTCTGAACCAGTCCAGCTGCTCCTAAATTCTTAGAAATGGTAAAAATATTAATCCAAACTTCACACGGTCTGTGGAGCACATGATACTGGAACATTCAAAATAGGATCTTTTCCTTCTGCTTGACCTTCAAATACTGTCTCTCTTTCTGCTGTGAGAGTCATAGGATGATAGATGGGCTGTAAGTGGCGTCAAATTTGCAAATGGGTTTGAAACTAAGGAACGCTCTTGGTCCTGAATGGAGTAGACAGTAGAATTTGTCAAATTTCACCCTCGTTAATCATCTCTGACAACAGCAATGTGATGGAGAGTTGTCTATTCCAGGTATTATTAATTGTGATGGATAGTGATTCCAAGAAAAATTTTATCTTCCTGGCCAATTGCTTTGTTTAACCCAACTGTTGATACCTGCATGGCTTAATAGGAACAGTGGTCCTGCTGGAAGCTGTACTTCCAGAACCTTAATAGGAACAGTGGTCCTGCTGGAAGCTGTACTTCCAGAACCTTACTTATATGATGTAATTCACTGTTGGGTACTCTGATCACCCTTGTAATGTGTTTCTATACTCAATATGGTGACATTTGGGTTTGTCTACTGCTTTTCTTCTCAATAGGTTTTGGACTTTTTTGTTTGGTTTTTTTTTTATTTTTTTATTTTTTTGTTTCATTTTTGTTGTTTGTGTTTTGTTGGTTTTTTTTGGCATGATTTATTATTTAGCCATTCTATTTTGTTCTTGACTGATAATTATATATATATATAATATAAAAGCTTCCTGTGACTCTAATAAGATACTTTTTAGTAGATTTCTGTGGCTTTTAGTCTCCTAACTCCCCCCTTTAGGCTTTACCTAATTTTATCTTTTAAGAAAAAGAGCTCCTCTCATACTTTAATGCACTGTCTGTTGATGTGATGACTCTGAGAGGGATCCAGTTTAATTATGTTTTGACCACTGCTGCTTAATGGGTAAATCTTACTTCCCGAACTAGTTCCACTGTGTTACAAGAAACACATATTTTGTGACTTCTGTGAGCTCTACAATGGGTTTGCATAGAAAGAAATAAGTTTATGGCATTGAGAGTATTTTTCTTCTCTCTTTAACCTAATGTGACAGTTAGCCAGTTGGCAGTCGTGTAGCCGAGGATGTTCATTGTTTCTGATGCAACTGTTACTGTTTGTGGGCATCCACAGCTGCCAAACACATTTGCATTACAGTGCTGGCTTCCCTTCCCAATCAACATGGGGTGCAGGGCCAATATTTTCCCACATCAACCAATGAGGGCTGTGTTCTTCTTGTCTACATGTGGAGGACAAGGTGTGAATTTGGTGTCACAGTGCTCTTGCTCTTTAGATTAAGCCAGTTTTTTAGCCTCTCTTGTTTAGAAAAGACAGAAGGTGTGGTGCTCAAGACTTTCTGCTTCCTGCTCTGTGTCAGGGCAGGCTTCTGACAAGGTGGGGTTCTCATGCAAGTAAAACAGGATATTTCCAAGATCTGGTATGAAGATTTACAAAGGAACTTAAAATATAGCTGTCAATTTCAGTTTTCTTTGTTTTCCTGTACCCACCCTGGTGGTGTCTCAGATGAGAAGATACTCTTGAGCTCACAAAAGTCCTGTATTTCTGAAGAAATTAAACCCTCTTACATATGTTCTTGTTCATATCTGAGAGGAGAGTAGGGCCCTTTCTTCTTTAGTACTTGCCTCAATTTCTTGAAGTGCAATCATCCTGATAAAACACATTGCTTTTTATGGTGGCTGGTACATTATGAACTCTTTATTGTTGCAGTAGTTAGAGTGCTTACTGTGTTTCTGATCTCCTGATGAAATCAGGAAAGCTGGTGGTCTGTAGGTCAGCTGGGCAGCATGAGCCTTCACTGCCAAAACAGCACAATGTATCAGCAGATGAATTTAAGAATTCTTCATAACACCTTTTCTTGCCCCTTCTTCCTAAACCTTAGTGCTATGCAGTGGTATTTATTAGATCAGATGATGTACTTTGCTTCAAAACATTAATATGGGAAAAAATGAACAATTGTGATTAAAATTGATTTTTTCCCTTTGGGTAGTTAGAATAAAAAATGGTTACCTGCTCATTTATGAAACGGATTTAGTCTGTTGACATGCAGGCTTGTTTGAAATGTAATTGAATTTCTGTTACCTAATGGAAAGTGACAGTTAACAGTATTTATTTTCCATTTGTGTCTCAGTAGATAACATAACACAATTTTGATTTGTAGTTAGCTTTGGAATCTGAGATTGTTCCATCTCTGTAATTGAAAAGATGGGAGCATGATGGCCTATAACAATTCTGGTTTTGTTTTTTTACGCTAGTAAAGGCAACATTAATACAGTAAACAGCATCTATTCCAGCTTAATAGTTGTACTGAGATGTTATTTTTGCATCCTGCCTTTCTCATTAGAAACTGCCACATCATGATCTGGATTGATAATTCTTCCATTTAGACACTCTGTGCCAGCTAATTTCTATGAGCTATGCCTCCCTTTTCTTGCCCACCTCAAAGTAATTTTTTTCCCTTTCAGCCAGAATGCTCTTCCTAGCTATAACATTACAATTATATTCTTCATATGTTTCTTTTGCAATTTATTTTCATTATTTTAATGATTTGTATTTCTTGCTCACTTTCTATGGTAAGTGCTGTCACTCAACACCTGGAGGACAGCCCCAGCATCAGGCCTGGACTGCATGAGTTTGTGAAAGGTGAGTTCCATTTTGTCACTGCAGAGTTCATTTAGTGGCAATAAAGAGTCCAAATAAATCAGAAGGTGATAGAAGCTAAAAGATGTTTCTTAAGGAAAGAACTGGACTTTTATAGATGAGGTTGTTAGGTCAATTTGCATTGGTCAGTAGGTTAACAAGCAAAAGACATTCCCTCAGCCTATTGGTGAGGGAAAAGAAAACAATCCTCTGAAAAACATCTTAGGACAAACATCATGTCGCTCATGTACAAACCAAACACCAAACAAGTGTGGCTACCTTTGCATGCCTCAGAACTTTCCCAGGATAGCCTGAGAAAGTTGCTGATTTCTCAGGCTGTTGTCAGAGTCTGGTGACCACACCGCTTGACCAACCTGGTCTCCCTCTGTTACAGGGTGACCCACTTAATGGGTGAATGGAGGCTGTGCCGTGACAGCTGCCTACTTCTCTTGAAGAAGCAGCACCTTGTACCATCTGGATCAAACACTTCACTTTGACTGTTCTTCTGCACTTATGAGAAAACCACCATGTTTGGTCCTGCTATGTAGCACTCACCTTAAATTTCTTCATAAATGCAGTAACAACTGTGCAAGTTATGAGGCAAGTGAATGGTGCCCAGCCTTGACAGCAAAGGTTTCATCATGACAAAGGGAAGACTACTGCCTCTCCAAAAAATGCTTCTCCTTCAGTGCCACCAGATTTGGAAGAACCAGTAAGAATGAGTAGACACTGGCTTCAAAGGGAAATAACTTCCTTTGTGTGAAGAAGCTGCCTATATCATTTAGGGTTAAACAGAACTCTAAATTAATTGCAGCATAAGGCATGTAATAACATAAGAACCAAGTTGTTACCTACTACTTTTAAGATTAATGGTGAGGTGATGGCTTTCATGGTATTGTTAAGGTTGGAAGATCATTGAGCCTGATAGCCCAGCAGCATTGTGTTCAGCCCTGCACAATATCCCCAAGTGCCACATCCACATACCTTGAGAACGCTTTCAGATATGGTGAATCCACCACTTCCCTGGACATCCTGTTCCAATGCCTGACCACCCTTTCAGTGAAGAAATCTTTCCTAATATCCAAACTTGGCTCCCCCTGGTGCGACTTCAGGGGTTTTCTTATCCTACTTCTTGTTACTTGGGAGAGGAGACTGACCTCAGTACCACACCCTTTCAGGTCATCATCTCTTTTCCAGCCTTAACCTTTCCTCATGGTCTTTTCCAAGAAATGGTGGAAGAGCTTGTTTTCTTGTAAATGCAGAAGAACAGTCAAAATGAAGTGTTTGATCTTAGATGGTACAAGGTGCTGCTTCTTCAGGAGATGATGGCTGTCACAGCACAGCCTCCATTCACCCAGCCTTCTTTCCAGATGGGCCAGAAGCAGGACACTAAGCACTTGCACTGGGTTTTGAGCTTCTCCTGCCAGTCTTGGTACAATATTTTAAACTTGTAAATTTTAAAACAGTAGTTGTGGCTTCTCCTATTACAGCATTTGGGAGAGGGTATGATTCAGATCATGTTTTTGGTATATTCAAGTGTTATGTGCTCATGAATTCAAGATTTTTATAGTGGATCAGATATAACAACTATTAATTATTTTTCCACTAGCTTTTTTCTCTGAGCTGATGAATAAAGTAAGAAGTCAGGTTTTTATGAGTCTTAAGTTGATTCAGGAAGAGAAAATAGAAACGTGCTACTGTGGTTTCTAAAATGGAAACTGAAGAGAGCTTCTGTGTACCAGTAACGTGTTATCAAGAAGGATTGTTTCATTTGGATTATTTTAAGGGATTGTGTGCATGAAAACCACAGAAAATGGATATGGATTTTTGAAAATCCAGAAATAGTTCCTGAAAATAGAGAAGCAGTATGTTCTGTAACCCCTGCTTTTAGGTTTTAAAATTTTGTTTCAAACAAAAAAAATATATATTTTCAGAGTGTACTTCATTAAAACCTCGGTGATTTCTGATATGAGCTTTGTGGAACTTGAGTTTATTTATTCAATAAATAGATGAAATCATAAATAACAACAGTGCATAAGATAGCCTAAATTGACAAAAACCAAATTAATATGAGCACAGGACTTGCTGTGAATATGAACAAAAAGTATTTCAACAAGAAGCATGAAATGTTTCATGTTTTCAGAGCAGCCTTGAGCTACTCTGCAGTACTCATAAACCACAGATTTCATCATTGTCCATTGGCTGGCTTAAAATAGTTATGATTTCAGACTTCTCCTGGTTAGATGTACTAATGAACAATTACTTAATAAACCATTTGTAATTGTATTATTTTATGTGTAAATATGCAGTTTGAAGTAATAGATATCCAAGCCTATAATGGCTAAATATTTTAAGACATTTTAATGAGACCTAGAGTGGAGATTTCAGTGGGTATTTCCATGCATACTTCTTTACTTATGCCAGAATACGTGTATGTATACGGGGGTACACATATGTATGTGTGTATATAGATAGGTGTGTGCATACATAAATTGGGGAGTCTGTTATCATTAGTTATCAAGCAGAGTTATAATTAATTCATGAGCACATATATTTTCAGTGGTATAGTGTGGCTACCATATGGGTTAGAGCTTTTTAACAGACACAAAAGCTCACTGTTCAATACTGTTTTGTACTGAAAACATTAAATTTAATGCAAAATGGAATTTGTAAGCTTTGAAGACTTAGAGAACTGTCACTTCTTTCCAGATCCACAGATACTCAGTGGTCTGTGGACAGCAGGGTTTTTCCATATTTTTCTTTTTTTACCCTGAATTATGACTCTATGCTGACTTTTATTGACCTCTCCTATATGCCATATTCTGATTATCCAGTCTGGAAGAGAATTTCTGCTGATAAATCGAAGTAATTTCCAGAGCATTTTGTGAAATAAGCAATCTTTTCCTGGAAGGGTGGCATTTGAGTAGGCTTTATGTGGGAAATTCTGTGTGAAATACACAGTGATACCCTATATGAGAAGGAAATAGATGGTGCGCAAATGCTGTTTCGCCAGTTGTTTATGTTTAATTGGTACATTCCTGCAGGAATTGTGCTGTCTCTATTGATAATTGTGAAAATGAGAAGTTTTAGGCATAAATGTGTGCTTCAAAATAGCTGTCTGACAGAAATGAAAATAAGTCTTCAAAGTAACTAGATCTGTGGAAAAACTTCCAATAGAGAGAAATAAAAAGCTGGAATCACTTAGTTTTGAGCAGAGATTAATGGTAGAAGCCGTAGGAAGTAATGGTACAAGAAAAGCCTGGGGAGATTCCTTATTTACCTCTTTCTTCATCCTCTCAGAATGATGAGAGGAGGGAAGCATCCTACTGGAATTAACGTATTTATCTAGGTATTTATTCATCACTGTACAATTTGACTTGTCAGTATGTTAATAGTTTTATTTTTATATTGCAGTTGTCAAGGAGGGACAACTTGTAGTTATTGCTGTTTTTTAAAGGGCACTGTCTTGTGTAGGACATCAGAAGCAGAAGCCTGTTACTGAATCCATGTACTCACTGCTGGTATGGTTTTATTCTGAGATGTATTCAAGTAAAACTTAATATATATAAAATAGGTAAAGTTAGCACATCTACTGTGTGTATTTTGCACCTTGAGCAATGAAGGCATAGGCCTTTGTTTCTCTGACTGTGATAATTGCTGCTTAGCTGGAGAGAAGGGTATGTGGTGTACACAGACTTCTTTGAGAAGTTCTTGCAGTAGGATGGATAGCACTGGAAGCCTTTTGGGCTCAAGATCTCCCTGGAGAGTGCTGAGCTGCTTTTCTTGCACGTGTTCTGGCTCTCTGCTGGGTGTTCTCTTGTGTGCTGAGTTTTCAGGGAAGTAGTCATGGTGAAAGTGGCTCAATCAGCCATGGGTGACATGGGTTGAACAACATTAATAAAGTTTCATATTTTATCTGGTTTACATATTAAATTGTGACTGGTATCTGTAGTGTATCCACCATAGTGGGGAAAAAAACTGCATATGGATGAACTTAATCTGCTCATTGGTCTGTGGACATGTTGTCCCTAGAGATGGTGTAAATCCGCAGCATGCCCCTTAAGATTTTTGTGCTAAGTCTTGTGAGTAGGCCATAAAATCAGAGATGCAAGGACTCCTTTTGACTATGCTGTTGGTGTGGCTTGTGTGTATTATTCATCTTAGCAGATATGTGAAATCTGCTGCCTTTTAGACATGTACTCCTGATGCAGAGGCAAATGTGGCCCACCAGTTAAAGTATCCTTTCACTTTTGTTGTCTTTACCGTAAACAGCTGTCAGTGATAGTGTTAGGAGTTGAATGAGCTGGGTTGCAGATGAGCTCATGTGAGATAATGCCAAGCCCCCAGACCAAGGATAATATTCCGCTTTGGCTGGGGAGAGGCTCAGCTTTTGTGGTCCTCTTGTTTGTCTGTCTCCTGTGTTATTTCTCCCTCCTGTCCCATCTCACAAATCCCATACGGTAAAGTGAAATTGAGGCAGAGGGGAATAAACTCAGAGGTTGGAATAGATTTGCTCTCTCCTTCCTGTTCTGTTCCTGCCTACCACAGAGGCAGCTGCTGTTCTCCCAGCTTCCCTCATCTTACCTGCAAAAGGGCAGGGGGTAATGATTTTAAATTAAGAGGGCAGGTTAAATGTAAGGAAGGTATTTTTACAATGAGGGTGGCAAAACACTGGAACAGTTTGCCGAGAGGGATGATCCCAACTCCAGAAATATTCCAGGTCAGGTTGGATGGGGCTCTGAACAAGCTGAAGATGTCTGAACAAGCTGAAGATGTCTCTGCTTATTGCAGGGAAGTTGAGTCATGGTTTCTTTATAAATATGCAGTCATCCAAAAGTTCCGCTTTTATGCTTTCTTAAAAGTGCCTTAGCTTACGCACTGGAAAAAATTGGTGATAGGGATTCCTGTGTGAGATCTTGCTATTAAAACCACTGCCCTTCCATTTGCAAGGCACATAGGGATGTGCGTGAAACAAAGGAAAATTTGTGGAAAGGCTTGTTACACACATTGGTATTAAGTGCTTGTACATATAAATGCATTTTATTGCAGAAATTTTAGTGAGTACTGTGTGCAGCTTTGCTTTGGAACAAAGTAGTGAAGCCATCTTCTGACAGGGCCTGAAGTTTCTACATGCATTACTTTTGTTCTCTGAAATTTTTGTTATAAGCTCAGCAGCATATAAGTAGTGGTGGATTCCAGCTCCAGTTTTGATGTGCTGAGCTACAGAGAGGTTTCTAGAGGGAGACTTCACTTAAGTGTGCACAGACTGGGAAGCAAAACTGATTCTCCACAAGTGTTGGATCCAGATCAGCAAGAGTTTTCAGAGCAGAAATGTGGAACAAGTGAGTGGAAGACTCTTTTAAAAAAAAACACAACAGAAACCACAAACAAACTAAAAGCTTGTTGAGAACATCACTGTGAGTACTCCAGCTAGACAGTTTTGAAAACTAGAGAATTTGTTTGGAGGAATGGAAATAAATTTGCGAAGTGATTAGGATAGTAATGTAGTTGCATGAAATTCTAAGCTGCTGCTTTCAAGCTCTTTTTTTCAGTGCCTTTTCTTTCAGTGAACTTTTTGATGGTTTAAAAACCAAATCATATGTATTCTATCCCAGCAGTCCTATTTTACATGTCTGCAGTGCTTTTGGAATACTTTATTTACCAATTCCCGTACCAAATATATGTACTAAAATGTCCTTAATTTTCTGCTGAAATCCCTAATCATTTATTTGGAGGGTGTTTCTGTAATAGCTAAAAAGCGCACTTAGGATTGGTACGTATTTCAGGCTCTTTGTTCAAGAGTTTACTTTCTGTAAGCTTAACACTATACAAGGCACAATATGGAGTTTATTGGCTCAGCACAGTGTTTGGTAGAACAGGGGCATTGTCTGAGTCTAATAATTTTTATGTTTAAAAGATGATATATTTATTTTTAAATTATGTGCCTGCATGTGTTGTGATGCCAGAAGGCACTCTGATAATTAAAGTACGGGGAAGTTAGTTTAGGTGTAAAACGTGTCATTTTAACAGTGTATGATATTGTTTGCCAAAACTCACCTGTAGTTATAGTGACATGTCTTGGCAAGACAAAAGCTGTAAGTATTGCCAGCAATCACTTTGCTTTCAGTTGGGAAAGCAGAGATTTGGTTGAAGGCATGTATTTTTGTTTAGACCTCTGGTGCCTGAAACCATGGAAATGGCAAAACATTTCTGATAGCTTTTTTTACTACATAGTTTAATACAGTTGTTTTTCAGTACAGGATTACAAACAAGAAAAGAATACTGTGAAGAATAAAAATCATACTAGAATACTGTGATTTAAACTTCGATAGTGTATCATCATTTGCAGCTGATAATGAAAAGTTTGGAGACTATTCTGCTTACAGAATAATGGGAGATGAGAATGAGTATATGTTTCTCGCTAATTGTGATGCTCATAATTCTGTAATTCCATATAGCAGGTGAGAGTACACTGCATGTCATTCACCAGCTGCTTTGCAAAGTGGATAAAAGGAACAATTTTCAATTGCTTTTCTGCAAGTGACAGCAGAATTTTAAAATTGCAGGAGATATGTCAGTTTGCCAACCTTTATGTGAGGGGTAGCTTGTATCAAAGAGCTGAGGACAAGTATTCAGCTAGAAATCTGTTGTTGAAAAAATGTAACAGCAAAACAAGATGGTCAAAGGGATTTTATTCATTAGCGCACATGAGGCAGCTCTCAAATAAATATCTGTGTCGCAGTTTGATGGCAAACAGAACTACCATTAACTTAATTTGATAAGTTTCTCTGAAAATATGGGAATTATTTCTAAACATTATTAATAGTGAAATTTGACAGAAATTTGCATTTGTTTGAATGAAAAAAGGCTCTGTACTGACATTCAGTCGTTGTGTCTGTACTTCAAGACTTGGTATTAAGACATTGTTAAATATTCAGTCTCCAGAGCTAATGTCTCTCAAATTCTGACAAATTATGGAGATTCTTTTGCCAGCAAATACAGCATTGAATAATATATATCCTGTGTGTTGGCAGATTAGAACAGATGGCAAAAGAATGGTGAATGCTCTTTCCAGTAAGAATTACCTTAAGGTTAAAATGTTTATCTATAAAGGGATCTAGGAATTGACCAAAAAGTAAGGGAGAGACTTTTATAAATTTATAAAAGTTGCCATTTGAAAGAATAAGTAAGTGGTTATTAAAACTGAGTTGGTCTTTTGAAAGTAGTAGAGTGGTCAGTAATCTTAAAGTGACCATGTTGGTCACTGTGGCTGGAGTGAAGGCTGGTAATGCAGAATGGTTGGTGATGGTCACCAGGAAATGCTGCATCTGCCTTTACATCCATATGTCAAAGTGCAAGTGCCTCCTATCCAGTATTCCTGGCTGAGGCAACAATTCTAGCTGTGGTTGTTAGAGATTAATGCAAAATGGGCACTGTCATGTTGCTACCAGGTGGTGCTAAAATAATCTGTAGCAGCCCTGTGGTATTTTCTTACTGAGAAAAATGGAATTTGTATGACTATTAGAAATTAGTCTGGTAAGGGTCAGTATTCAGATTCACCCATTTGTTTTCTCTGGCTTCTGTGTGCTGATGAATAGGATGTGGCCCTTCCATCTTAAGATTAACTGCAGTAGCAGAGTGGTTTTTGTGATACAATAACTGCTCTTTTTGTCTAGGGAGACAGGTAGAGGAAAAAAAAACCTGTTGACAGGCAGCTGAACTACGTTTCTATCAGCAATGTAATGTCTCTGATCCCAGTCAGCGTTGGTCCTCTGTAGGTAGCACCTGACCATCAGTTTCCATTGACTCTCTCATCTCATCCCTTGCTGCATCTCTTGTCTTTCTCTGGGATGTAGGGATTGTAAAGGCAGACTTGCAGTGGAGATCAGGCACCAGTGTGGTGGTCAGATGCTGCCTAAACTCTTTGTTTCTATTTTTGGTTCCTTATGTGTTCTCCTGATAGTTCCATGGGTGCATAGCCAGTAAGAATAGCTTAGAGGAAACTGATATAACTAGTTTGGTGATGAAAGAAGGATTACTGGCTGATGTAAAATCTCTAATTTTCTGGAGTTTCTACTGTAAACTATCTCTTCTGATCCTCTTAATTGTGTGGTTTGTTAAAGGCATAGGTAAAGTGTGGTGGTTTTAAAATAGAAGTTACTGTTTGCCCTTTCCTCCCCCCCCCCNAAACCTGGAAACATATTCTGCTTTCAGAACCCATATTAGGGAAAAAAAGCTGAGATATATTGAGATTTGGGATTACCTTTCAATCTTGACTTACTCTAATGTGTATGAGTACATGGTCCTGCACATGTAGCAGTGTACAGTATTACACTGTTAAATGTGTAACTGTGAAGAAGTGTTCCAGATAATAGCATAATGCTTTTAACTTTCTTTGGTGAAGTATTTGCAGCATTTAAAATAAGTGTATGTTTATTATGAAATTTTAATTGAAGCCCAACATCAGAAGGCTGTGTTAAGACAGAAGTAGGAGTCTTTTTTTCTGTAGCAAATCAACAGTATGAAATGAAAAAAGGTTTCATAGAACAGGGCAATTCAGTAACCCTCTAGTGTTAGCTTAATACAAAAGGCTGATTCCATAGTGGGCAGATGGTATCAGGCCATTTAAGCATTCAAAGCTGACTTGCATTCTGGTATAGCAGTATATGTTAGTAATTTGACAATGGATTTCTTCCCCTTGAGAAGAACAACTGTTGGTTAATATGAATGTACCAGCATGTTAGTTTTAAATTATATAAATAAAAATACAAAAAAGAGTAAAAGTGGATGTGGATTCTTATAGGAAATATTTCTCATTCTGAGAGCCCACATTTATTCTCCTTTATGGATAAAAATAATTTGCTTTTTAAAATCAAGTTATATTTGCTTATTCATTTCTGTTCCAAAACTGTTGACCTGAGCTGTGCAGTCTTGACATTCAGAATAGCCCTACAGTATTAATGAAGGAAAGTCTTGAAAAATGTTCAAACAATAAAAGTGCATGAATTAAAAATTTACTGTGAAGAGTTTGAGATGCATTTTGTGTGTAAATGTATTGATTACTCATATATTAAATGTCGTTACAGTACCATTCATTGAGCAGAACTTGTTATTTTGGTTTTGTTCTGAATCTACATTTGAGAAGCAAGGGGTATATCATGTAGCAATTGGTTTATTTCTAGCCAAATAAGCTTGATCTTGTGTGCATCTACCTATCCCATTGATCTTGTAGGTGACAAACATGTTTCATGGAATTACTAGCAATTGAAAGGATCTGCTGTGCTCTTGCAGTTACTTCTACTGAAGTCAATGGGATTTTCTGAGTGCTCAGTACTTTTTGAAATCAGGTCACATCTTTGGATTTCTATATTAGGATTTTCAAAAGGACATTGGCTTCATGACTTTGTCAGGTGAGAGCCTGAATCTGTTACTCCTGTCTCAGCAGCTTTGAGGATACTTTCTTTT